>BDDA01001405.1:0-21039 GCA_001662385.1 Chlamydomonas asymmetrica | reverse complement strand
TCTTCAGATTGTTGAATGCAGTATTGCAGGACAGCATGCGTGTCAAGCACCCGACGCCCTAGATAATTGTTGATTGCATGTACTTGGCAGAAGCGTCCCAGATGAGGTTGCGCTGACTAACACGCACCTGCCACCATGTATCCTTATCTGAGCACGTGAACCACTGGCGCCGGCTTCGGTGACCTCAATCTGTGCCGCCGATGATAGGAGGTGTGCGTGCGTGCGCAATTGCGTGCGCGACACCTGGCGCGCAAGCCTCCCTAAGTCGACCAACGGTTAGGCTGCGCGCCCGTTGTTGCTTGGGCAGCCTGCCGGCGCAGTCATCCAGCAAGCATCCAGTGCAGCCAGCTTGCTCAAGCGGCTTTGAAAGCGGCAGCGGCGGTGCATGCCACTAATGCCATAATCAGCAGCTAGCTTGAGCGGACTCACACACATATATTGAGGCCAGAGTTGCTTGCCTGTTGGGTCTTATGGCTTGGGGTGGCTGCATTAGCTGAGCAAGGTTGAGATGTGGAAGTCTGGACCTGGCTTAGTAGTAGGACCGGCCTCTATCTTCGTTCTTGTGCACCAGCGTCCGGGCGGCGGCATCCTTGAAGCCTGATAGGTGCTGCTGGGTCTCATACGAAGCAATAAACTCAAGTGTGCTCCGTTCTATTATTTTGGGGGAGGTATGTTTTGGCAGGTGGAAGTGGGGGTTGAACGGGCAGTCCGCTTCTACTGCTGCTTCACAGCACCTTGCACGCACGCATGAAAAACAGTTCATCTGTCATCGGACTGTGCGTGGATGTTTGGGATGGGCAGTGAACATTGTTGCAGTGAAGCGGGCAACTGAACCAACTACAGTGGCAAAGGGACTGTTCCTTGTTGGTTGTCACAGCACGTTTGCTTTGATTGTCCAAGGTGGAGGTGTAGGAGGTGGGAAACGCACGCAGTACGCCAGACAAAATGCAAGTTCGCCCAGCCATCCACTTCATGGACATGAAGGCTTTGGGTCAAGAAGGCGTGTTGTACAATGTTTTGTCGCAAGCTACTTTTGTGCTGAGGTTGGGCTGTTGTTGCATACGTACCTGGGCACATACATACCACTGTACACGCACATCACGCAGCAGCTGCAGTATCTTCCGTTCTGGCATACCTTGGACCTGAGGTGGCTCCCTTGGACCTGAACTCTGCTCCATTTGTGTAACTTTTACAGGTAAGAGAGTGCTTTGACAGAAAGTGGAAGTTTGTGCAAGCCTTGTTAATTCTGTGGGTGCGTGACGCCGGTGTGAACTCACACTTTGAATGCACACGTGTTTTCTTGAAAAGTCCAAGTAGTGCGATCTACATATCGTAGACATAGATGCTCTTCGCCATTGCACGAGACATAGTCCCTCAGTAGGCAGGTAGCCAGGTGCTAGCTCTCAGCAGCAGGAGCTCGCTCGATGATGAGCTTCTCCACCGATGATGAGCTCATACTACGTGATTGCTTGCTTGCGTGCGTAATTGCGTGCGTGCTGATGTATGTGGTAGATGTGGGATGGACATACAGGGCGAATACAGGGCTCCCGGACGTGCACGTGTCCTGGAAGCACTCATCTGCCTTCCATACATAGAGTCAGTGCGTGGCTTTGTTCATTCAACCTCTCGCTTACATGTTACCTTAAGTCCAACCTCTCATCGCTTACCTTGTCCTTGTCATGGCGGGGTTGTCTGCGGCTGCTAGGTAGGGGTCAGGCATGCCTGTCCTGCTCGTGCCTGCTTTGGCAGCATGGTCTTCGCTTCATGCGTAACTTTCCCGTCCGAAAACAAACCGTACCTGCTTTGCCCAGTGCTCTGAAGAGCACTTTGATCGCATATTGATTGGCCTACAGCGGCCCCAGAATATGCAGCTGATCCTGAATGTGTGGCATGGTGTAGCAGGAACACATACATAAACTACTTAGCCATATCCTGACTATTGCCATTGTCTCTTGGCTTGCATAGCTCAGACTTTGTGCTCTCAGTACTGTGGTTTCGGTTCCGTCCCCTTCACATCACCAGCAGTAAATCGAACACCAGAATTGCTGCCCTGACACCACCCTATTGCATAACCAGTTAGTCAGGTGCACTTTTTCAATCCATGTTCATACAGCTTTGTACCTTCTGTACCTCGCTGTATTCACTATATAAACCCCCGTTGGTCTCCATCATGGACACCCACACTCACTCGGTCAGCTACGCACTTCTGCCCTGCTAAGCATACTCATACGCATAGCATATTCAGTCTCCCTTCGGTTCCTGACCCGTGTAAACAAGTGAGTATACGTTTCGGTCCCCATTGTGCCCGCCTGCTAGGTACGACACTGCACACGTAGGTATAAGGGTATCCCCCTTATACATGGGCCCTGGCGACAGTCAAATTCTTTGAGCGGCCCCGCATTCAGGAACCCCCAGCCAGGGGCCTGCTGACTTGGAGGCCCCATTGCTGCCCAGGAAACCGCATGCATGCAACTGGCACTGATCATGCATGTGTGACCATATAGCGCTTCCTGGCTGCAACACTCATTTCAGGCTGCTCTGGCACGGCGCTGCGGGTAACGCGTCGCGGGCTGCTGCTATGCTGCTACGTACATGCATAAATGCAAGCGCACAAAGTCGATACTTATAAAACCTATATGTACAGTGCACTTCCTGGTCGGATATGTCTGCAGCAGGCATGATGAAGATGACTCCGCTCATCCAACGCTTCGCCTGGCTGGCTGTGGCCACAATCGTGGTGTTGGCCTCCGCACCTGTAGAAGGTGGTTTTGGAATTGATGCACCAAGCGGCTGTGCTTGCATGTGCTTGCCTCGCATGTGCTTGCGCGTGCTTGTATGTCTCATGTGCAAGAATCTTTGCAATGCTTATCATGTTATTGATGTACATATCGCGCTGGCCGTGCAGCACGCTGCTGCACAGCAAATGCATGCGCACCTACCACAGTGTGCATCCTTGCCTCAGTGGTAACCTGTGTAGCGTGTTGGTGTGCCATGCTATGCAGCCTGTGTGCGCAGTCGTGATTGCCCACAGCCAGGCACCGAGTGCAAAGGTATGCAAGCACCAGAACAGAGGCCAGTGCTGACCAGTCAGCAGACCAATATGGCCGGTGCAGACCATCATGCCCCCTGTATACTGCTATTACTGCCGTTGCTCAGCGTTTGTGCCCCGCGGCTTACTTGTAATTGTCTGCCCCTGCAGTGCGGAAGTAGAGCACCAGGGTGTCATCTGACAGCGTCATCAACCAGCGGGTTTGAAACCATGCATGGGCAACCTGAGACCCAAAGTGCATGGCTTACTTCCTCGTGCATGTCCCCGGAACCCCTCGCTCATCATGATGCCTACAGAAAGCTTTTGCAACACTGACACCGGAAAGTGCGAGGAGGAGAACGTGTTGAGGTCATGCTCAACGCCAGGTGAGGTCAATGGTATGTTCAGGCCCATCAGCTTGCGTGCGCGTGAAGACGATGGAGCTTGGGTTCCAAGAGCTTGGGTTATAAAATCAAGGGATTTATTATAGAGGGTTGGCTCGGGCTGAATGTTTGAAGATTGAGTTTATTCGGGGGTGATGGCTTTTCTGCAGACCTGGGCAAGAAGAGTGGGGAAGAAGGAGCTAGCAGCCTGTGCACGTATGTGTTTATGGGGCTGCCATAGAGCATTGGGACCAAGAACCGGGACCGCCCGCAACCTAGTCGGTGCGTGACACTCATCTAGAATGCCCTGCTGCCTATCTATCATTGTACTTCGATATCAGGCCATGTGAGTGACAGGTGCAACTAGTGCAACATCCATGCAAACAGTCCTGGTTGCCGCACGGCCTATCACCACTATCACCATAATTGAGTTTGAAAGGGCAGACACTGCACAATCCGCAGTAGGCGCGCACATATGAGAGTACTCGCACATCGCATGTATGTACATGAAGATGTCATCAATGAGCGATCGACATGGTGCTCTGCTGGGCAGGTGCTGTTGGTAGTGTTGTTGAGAGGTAGGGACCAGCCAACCTCACCACACCCACTGGCCTTTTTTTCTGCCTTGCATTCATGTATGTGAGCCCCACCATGCAAAGTTGCACATCGTGCTGCAGACCAACCTGGGGTCTTGCTCACGGCGTCGCACCCAGTGCTCGCCCCTCCCTAGTTGGGCGTGCACGCGGCCTTGCTTGTGTGCCGAGCGTTTTGGTTGGCCAAGCGTTTTTGGTTGGCCACCCCAACCCCGCGCCACGGGAGCGCGCGTTTCGAGCATAGTGCCCTTAGGGACCGTCAATCCCAGGGCTTGTCCACTGTCCCGGTGTGGTTTAGCACAGTTGTGGCGGATGAAGCAGGGGGCGCCCGCATGCCGGCTTCCACACAAAGAAGAAGAAAAACAAAGGGGCGCTGGCTCGTGTTGTGCTGCTGTTTGTCCTTGGCTGCCGCTCGGACCTGCCAGGCGGGGTCTGACTCCCGGGTGCACCGCCTTGGTCACCCGGGGGAGCCGCTTTGGGGTTTTGGTGTTGTCTTTGTGCCGTGGTGTGCCCTCGTTGTGTCAGCCCCTTGCCGGTTGCAGTTTGGGGCTCTTGTGGTGCGTGGTGTCAGTTGCGCTTGGTGGGGGCGGGCCGTGTTCGCAGCCAAAGGGTGCAATTGGCAGGCGCACGCACCACGCGTGGGGGCACCCACTTGCATTCCTGAGGCACCATGTTCACCTGGTTGCTTGCTGCCTGCCTCCGTGGCATGCCTTGCTTGCTGGCTCTTGCCTCGGTTTCCTCCTCCTCCTGTCCTTATCCCCGTCTCTGTCCTTGTCCTTGCCGGGTTTCCTGAGGGTGCTAGGGGTCGGGCTTGTCTGTCCTGCTCGCACCTTCTTCAGCAGCAGAGCTTTAGCTATATATGTAACCTTTCCCGTCCGGAAAAATAAAGTGTGCCTGAATGCATGCATCATGTGCATGCAAGCTGCCACCACGCAGTCAAGTCATTAGAAACAAACATGCAGAACATGCATGCAGGCTGAAATCATTGGCAGTGGTGCCATGTGTCTGCTTATCTTGTGCATGTACTTTGGCATGCCAAATGCATGGCATCCAATTCGCTTTACAACCTGGACATGCAACATGCAGACAACAGGGCCGGAACATGCGTCGATGGTGCTTGCCTCCAGAGTAAGTTCCATCAACCGCTATCCTTGCACCCGATATCACCTGTTGAACGAACAGTGGTACCAACATGTAGGTTGTCATTGGATGGCGCAACTTTCGGTCCCAGATGCTGGATAGGGATGAGGCAGCGCTCATATGTGATGTGGCTCACACGTTGCTTACATATATGTACTACTCGCAAAAGCCCTCCCAGCCCTCACTTGCATGGATCGCCAGCCCCTTTTTTTGCGCCTAGGATGCAAGAACTGTGCTTGCGTGTGCTGGCATGTCTCGTGTGCAATAGTCGTTTTGATGCACACCTCGTGCTAGCCGTACGTGCATCGTGTTCTTGCACAACAAATGCATGCGTACATACCAGTGTGCATCCTTACATCAGTGCTTACCTGTTCTTGGTGTGCCATGCAGTCTGCATAGGCGATTTTACTTGCACCCCGTCAGAGAACGAGTGTCAAGGTAAGCAAGCCTCAGAAGTCAGAACACACGCCAGCGCAGACAATAAAGGACGGTTCAAACCATTATGCCCCCGGCACACATGTATGCGTATATATGTATGTATTGCCATTGCTCAGCGCTCATGTGCCGCGGCTTCGGGATTCTTGACAGTGCAATACGTTTTTACCTAGGGTGTCATCCGAAAACATCACCAACCAACAAGCGAGCTTACATGTGTGGACAGCCTGAAACCTAAAGTGCATGGCTTAATTCCTCTTGCATGTCCCCGGAATCCCTCGTTCGTGATGCCTACAGTGAACCGTTGCAACTTCACCAGCAACACGTGCTACCTAGAGAACGTGAATGGGGCGTGCACGTCAGGTGAGGTCGAGGGTACGTTCAGGCCCATTAAGGCCATCAGCTTGTGCGGGCGTAGAAGGAGCTTGGGATCTATGATGGAGGGGTTACCTGGTAGAGGGTATTCACAGCTAAGTGGTCATGGTCGAGTGATGATCGAAATGATTGCGGGGTGACGGCCTGTGTGCAGACCTGGCTGGATGCAGTGGGAGCTATCGTAGTAGCCAGCACACATGTGCGTATGCCAAGGCGCTGTGAGTGTGAGCAATTGTATATGATGATGGGGGCTGCCATAGAGCCTTGGGGCCTAGCACTGAGACCGCCTGCAACCTATTTAGATTCATTTAGGATTCTTGCTGCACATCTAGCATATCTATCATTGTACATAGGCAGCAGGTGACGGGTGGAAGAGCTGTGACAATATACCTGGTTGCTGCACTGCATATCACCAGCGTTGGGGCTGACAGGGCAGGCACTGCACAATCCGCTGTAGGTGCGCACACGTGCATGTACTTGCATATCGCGTGCACATTAAGATGTCAGTGAGCAATCGACATGGTGCGCTGCTTGGCAGGTGGTGTTGGTGAAGTTTTGGGACCAGCCATCCTCAAAACCACCCACCCACTGGCCTTGCATTCATGTCAGCCGAGTCAGCCCTACAATGCAAAGTTGCAAACGTAGCAGTGTGCCTGAATGCATGCATAACGTGCGTGCAAGCTGCCACTACGTACGCACTCAAGTCATTTGATTATTTGAAGCAAACATGCAGAACATGCATGCAGGTCGAAATCATTGGCAGTTGTCTATGTTTCTGCTTATCTTGTGCATGTGCTTTGGCATGCCGGATGCAAGGCATACATTTCACCCTTCAACCTGAACATGCAACATGCAGGCGGCAAGCCAGGAAAATGCAAAGATGGTGCTTGCGTTGTTTGTAAGTTCCACCAATAGCTGTCCTAGCAGCCCATACCAACGGTTGACTAAGCAGGATGCTGGCAGATGTTGCAACTTTCGGTCCCTGATGCTGGTCAGGGATCAGGCAACGCTCATGAGGATGCCATGTGTGATGTGGATCACGCGTTGCTTGCATATGTGTGCTTCTCAGCATAGCCCTCCTAGCCCTCCCTTGCATGGATTGCCAGCCCCTTTTTATTCGCCTAGAATACAAGAGCTGCGCTTGCACGTGCTTGTATGTCTCGTGTGCAAGGGTCAGTCTAATGCATACATCGTGCTAGCCGTGCAGCACGCTGTTGCACAGCAAGTGCATTGCCCCAGTTTAACCTGTGCTGTTGTTGTGTGCTCCATGCAGATTGCTCCCTTGGTACCGAATGTCCCGACCCCGATTTTTGCACTAGTGAGTCATCATGAACTGCATTCATTTGATTGTGAGCGTCATAGTGGATTGCCATGGGACTGCATACATGGATAGCATGACAACATCACTGAACGCCACCAGCCGCCATGCCTCCAGCAGCCAGTGACAATTTGGAATGCTGATGTTGCGTACATTGTTGTCATTGTCATCCGCCTTCCATGTCAACTCTCGGAGCCATTGTGATCCATGCTTCAAATTTGCACGCGCTCTGAACCCCCTGAAGTCAACTAAGTCAACTCACCCTCCATCATGAGTTGTGGCTGCCGTGTCATTTGCAGAGGGCATCTGCGATCCTAAAACCGGTGATTGCACGTATGAACCTAAGTCAGATCCGGATTGCGGTAAGTGCTGTTCCGGTCGGAATAAACACACGTACGTGACGGGCCGACTAGATTAGCACTGGCTGGCTACCAGTGCAAGGGCTGGGGTGATTTATCTTAACATGGTGCATATCTCGGGCACGGAAGGTACCATATGGTGGGTGCAGCATGAGTGGGTAGGGGCTTGGAAGCTAAGGGCTGGGATCACCGTAGGGCTTCAACATTGTGGGCATGGCATGATGTAAATGCGTGGTCAGCTTTTGAGTCATGGACGGAGAACATGCATGGTAAGCAATCATCAGGTAGACAAAGCTGATGTGGTGTTATGCTTTGGCGGGTAAGGCGCATGACCACCGCATGTACCAGCCTCAATTGGATGCTCTCCGGCGCATGCAAAGTTTGATCGCTCTGACCTCTGCGTTCACGGATCCATCACCAACTGTAATGCAATCGAGCTTAGCATGCGGATAGTGCTGATGCGCAACCTACGCTTCTTTCCACACAGTGTGTCAGAACGCTCCGGGCAAACCGGCATGCTGTCTTGTGCGTGTTTCATGTTGGATAGACAATCAACGGTATGGTATGAATTACGTAAAATGACTAAAATGACATGCTGCTGCTGAACTTGTACAAGCCTGCATTGTTGGCCACATATGCCTTGCCACCAGCATGCAGAGGTGCCAGAAATCCAGAAACACGTTCACTGCTTACCACGTATACTGCTGTGTGCCTGCAATTGTTCCTCCATTGCGCGCGGCACAGTCTGCTTCCCCGCTACCTCCAGCGTGCGCCGCTGGGACGCCTCCGCCGCCAAGTGGGAGGCCGTGGCCATGCCCCAGCTGCGCGTGGGGGATGACATCCAGTGCTACGTCAGCAAGCCGGTCTTCCACGCTGACGGATCCCTCCCTGCCAGGCGGCGAGCTCTCCACCTGCCAGGTGTACGATTACAAGAAGGCCATGCTGGACGTCATCGTTCCGCAGTACACCTTCATCACCTATGACACACCAGCAGGCGCATCGGGAGTGCTGGCCGCATCGCCAACGCACCATGTGCTTGATGCCGCGTCCGGCCAGGCGGTGATGGCGGGCTCAGTAGTGGTGGGCGACAGCCTGCTTGTGCTGGCAGCCACTGCGGGCAACGATGACGATGCAGCGGTTTCAGTACGTGCCAGGGTGGTGAAGGTTGCCAGTGCACCAGCAGAGGGCGCATACGTGCCCCTCCTGACCCAGGGCGGTCTTCCCATTGTGGATGGTGCGGTGGCTTATCCCTCTTCTGGCTCCTCCGATGTGGGCCTGGATGCCAAGCACTGGGTGCGTTGGGGAGTGGGGTGCCCTATTTCATGGCGGCGTGATGCTTGTTGACGTACTCAAATACCACCCTGAACGAAGACAGAGAGAGATGTGCACAACTCGTGGATGAGGTAGTGAGTGGTGAGGGCTGGGGAACGGGGACAGGAAAGGCTGTGGGGGAAGGGGACGAGACAAATGCAGGACGGAGTGGGGGTAGTGGCACAAGGGTCCATCGTTGACATGCATTGACAGGTGAAAATGGTAGGAGCCTGTGGGGAGGTGGGCGTGTCCCAACGATGGTATGCTGTGATGCGGCACTGCGCCAGTCCGGAGACAAAGTCTGCCTAACTGCATGCGGTTGTGGACGGCTGTGTACACGCAATGCTTCTACTTGTAGCTTGTTCATATGCTGCTGGTATTCCTCGTGTGCCATAACCCACTGCCGACTGCGCAGGGCCAATACTACCTGAGCGCACCGCTGTGGCAGCAGCTGGGCAGCGGTGCCAGCCAGCAGCACAAGGGGCTCAGCCTTGCACAGCTGGGCGGCAGGCCGGGCATGGAGGTGGGCGCGTTCACGCAGAGGTTCTACGATGTTGCCGCCGCCGCCGCCAAGGAGGGCCGCACCTTCAAGGACTGGGCGGGCGTGGCGGCGGAGATGCTGGCAGCCATCACGGCTGAGGGCAAGGTTTACAGCGAGGAGGAGGCGCTTGCGGTGTATGACCGCCACATTACCAAGCCGGCGGCATGATCGACCCACGGCACTGTGCGTTTGGGCGTGTGTACATAGACATATCCAGGCTACGCCAAGCACCCTCAGCGCTGCTTGCAAGCCCAAGCTGAGCTAGGTAATCAGCGGTCAGCATGCCGCGTGTACCACCTGTACATGTAACGTGAGAGGGATGACAATGCCTAGATTGGTGAATCAGATCTGGTCTTTCTCTTGGTCCCCATCGGGGGGAGCATGGGCCGTTCATCCGGCACGCTCTGCTGTAACTCAGCATCACGCGTTGTACAAGACGCTGCATGTCCTGCTGATTGAGTAAGTCTCCACCTGCCCTCCTGTTGCGTGCACTGAGATTGGAGGTAGTACATGTGCACTCTGCGGTCCACCCTTGCATTGGGTGCCTGCCAGCATAAGGACAATGCGTTGTCGCCTTGGCGTACATATGACACAGACGACGCCGTTTTCATCCCATCCTTGCGCCTTGCAGTCCGCCCTGCATTTGGCATTAGAGCGCTCCAAGCACAGAATGATAGCACAATTTCTTACACACGTATGCTTTTTCACCTGACTGCTGATGAGGCAGACTGTGCTGTTGACCTTGCATGGGGCTGCAGTTGCGTGTGTTTTCCACATGCCACATGTCGCATTGGTCGCATGTGCTGGTCAATACATAGGATTAACAGCAGTGTTGGAACAGAGGCCTTGCCGCAAGCACCTATGCGTGAGGTGAAGGTAGCCTGCTGTGCCTTCTTGTCCAGGCACATTGTTTCTTTCCGCTTGCTCGGGAAGAGTACACGAGACGGAGACCACCGCCAAAGCAGGCCACAGGCAGGCGAGCATTAATTCGCCAACACTGCAATAATTGTTCTGTCGTCTAGCCGTGTGCACGTGCCCAGGCGTGGTGGCTCCATCTGCAGCTGTCTTGGCGTGCATGGCATGCGCTGATGGCGTTTACCTGTACTGCCTGTACTGTCTCGCACGGCTGTTGTTGTGGCAAGCGAGCCGCCAGGCGCTGCACCAACGCTGACTGCTGAACCTAGTTGTGTGGATTTGTGTATCTGACTCATCGACCCACAATCGATGCCTGGACGCGCGTCATTCCCGCTGCACAGCGCGCACTGCCACGCTCGTTCACATCCCGTAACGGCCTGTGAGGCACCTGCGAGGCCACCAGATGTGAGCTTGTGAAGTCAGCCAACCGAAATCCCCCACCCCCCCACCCCTGGTTTGTGGGACATCTGCCCCTGGCCGCCTGAGCCCCCAGCCTGCAAAAGCAAGCGCGCGCAGCGCGCGCAAACCACTGAGCTCTGCAAAGCCTTGAGCTGTGATGAGCGATCGGTGCGCAAGCACTACTGCGGTGGGCACCCCCTGCTGACAAGGCGCCGCATGCAGCTCCGCCCAACACCACGCACCACCGTCTTCACAGGGTGCATGTTTCAGGTCCTTCAGCGCTTCAGCTTTAGGGCTGAAGGGGCTCGTTCACGACAATATGAAACGTGGAAATGCTAGCGATGCAGACGCCGCATGCTGTTGATTTGTCACTTGCGACAGGGTTGTTGTTCTGGGTCCGCGGAACGGGTTGCTCGCAAAGAGCCAGACACTCACACCTGACCCAACACAGCGCGTACGCAGTACAATCTGCGCCTGATTGTGTGCAGTGAAATTGTGCTTGAAGGGTGCATCCAAGCTAGATGGAGTGTTGTACAGGAAGGACAGGTGCGCTTCCATCGGTGCTCCATGGCCTGTGTGCTCTGCTCTTGCACGCTGGGTGCTGTAAGGAGTATAACCATGGCAATGCAGCATTTTGCAGTCACGAGCAGCGCCACATGCAGCGCTGCAAGCGCCAACGATTACACGACAGCAACGACAAGTCATCATGCGCGCACGCAAAACAGACCTGCGCCCGTCAACGTGTCCAGTCAACACGCCAGTCAACCCTTATGGCAGGCAGTCTGGCAACTGGGCAACAGGGACCAGTAGCATGCTGCGTGTGCGCACAGGGCGGGCTGTAACAACGTACAGTGTACGCACAACACAAGCACCAGCAGGCGGTGACATGCTGCCGTGGCGACCGTTCAGTCATGTGCCTCAACACCGCAAGCGTTAATGTTGCACCACGCTGTGCAGCTGCGGTTGCAATGCGGCATATATATTCGCCCTGCCACCTGCCGCAGTAGCTCACCCAAGCATCTAGCATGCAGCGGCTGAAGCTACGTGCGCTCCTTCCGCGTGCATGGTCAGTTCAAGCCCATGATATAACAACCGGCGGGGCAGCGCCTCACAGCAGCACCAACAGCAGTGCACGCTGTTGACCGATGAGCATGCCAAGCACCTAACGCACATTGAAAGCCCATAACTCATCCATTCGCCGTAACATGACAATAAAGTTAACATGAAAGGCAAGCGTTGACGGTAAATGGAACAATAGCCCCAAATCATAACCTCAAACGAACAAATGTTCGAATCAGTATGCCTCCCCTATGCACCATCGCATCGCTCCTACACGCCTGCAATAGCAGTGTGATGTATCCCAAAGCCATGGCGACCCTGGGCAAGACGCCTGCCATGCCCAGAGCCACCATGGCCTCGTGACGGGTGGTGGTGGTGTAGAGTATGCACAGCGTATGTGACAGGCTCTGGGCAAAATCAAAGGGCACCCCCTCTGCGCCGCCTCCCACAACCCACACACAAAACACCTCCCTCTCTGATGACCCACCATTTGGCAGTCATCGGGTCAAAGCGCTCTCTGCGCATGCGCTCCACAGCCAAGCCGCACGCAGGACAGTATTGAAGGCAACTAGCAAGCAGCGCACTAGCCAAGGCTGTACGGCACAAGGAGGGCGTAGCACATGCGAAAACCCCACTTGCTAGTTACGGTGGAGGAGTGAGCAAAGCGAAGGCTGCCCTGACATGACGGTAAATGCAGATTCTTCAAGGTTGCTTGCTCATGGGTGACATTCATGCAGCTTCGCATGTCAAGGTAGGTGGACGTGAAGGGTGATGAGATGAATGCTTCGGCAGTCATGCAATACGAGTACAGCCACATGACAGGCGCCGCCCACACCTAGGAGTGAGTCATTAGGTATTAAGTCAGGTTGGGCATGGTCAAACGCAGTCGGACAGCCTCTCTATGCCTGTGCTACAACCTGCGTTCACAGTTACGCCATCCACCGAACCTGTATGCCTGCCTGCAGGCCCGCCATGCGAGCAAGGCATGCTGGCAGGCTACTCGAAGATGGCATCGCATTCAGTATCCTGCAGGTGCGAGACGGGCTGGAGGCCTGCAGCCAGCTCATTTCGTTCAATTGCAACCCCGCGCTCAAAGAGCAGGATGCGGCGCAGCCCGGTGCGGTGCGGTGAGTCCCGCAGCGCCTGCAGCAGCTGGTGGGCGTCATTGCGTACAAACGAGCTGCGGTGCAGCGCCAGCACCTGGAGGGATGGCAGCACTGAGCTGGACCGCAGCACGTCACCCAGGACCGATATGCCAGCCCTGGCCTGGTCAGTGATGTTGTGCTTGATGTCTAGGCGGATGAGGCGGGAGAGGTGCCGGGCGGTGGACAGCAGCGTGCACACCTGCTGCATGCCTTCCTCCTTCAAACCAATCAATCCCAGCTGTGTCAGACCGCACAATGCCGGGTTGGAGATGAGCGCACAGGCCACTTGGCGCTGTGCTGCGTCAGTGGCCCCATCATCATCCGCAGCAGGATCATTGAAGTACCCAATCGCGACACGCCAAAGTGCGCCCAGGCTGGTGCGTGATGCGTCACCGAAGAGCTCAACCAGCTGGGAAGCAGAGCCATCGGTCAGCCAACAATGTCGCAGCAGCAGAGTTTGTACAGCCCGCATGTGCTGGGCTGCCAGTAACGATGTTAGCGCTGTTGCCACTGGCTCTGTGATGTTGTTCATAATACCCAAATCCAGTGTGCGCAGTCCGCTGAGGCCGGTGGCGGCCGCCAATGCTGTCAACGCAGCGGATGTGATGTCACATGCCGTGTATTCCACTGACAGCAGACGCAACTCTGTCAGGCCGTGCAGGTGCGAGGCGTGCTGCAGCATCCCCGCCACACACGAGGCCAGCCTGGGCGCGTCCCCCGTCACAGTCGGCAGGCCAAGCTTGGTCAGGCGCAGGTGCGTTGCGTCACGCAGCGTGTCCACCAGCCGTGCCATGCACTCAGCAGGCAGATACTCCCACTCTTCCATATGTGAAAAGGAAAGCTCCTGCAGGCCAGACAAGCGTGTGTGTGCCACCGCAGCGCACAAGTCCGATAGCGTTGATTGTTGCCCGCACCACTCTGAGTCTAGGAGAGCCAAACTGGTGAGAGAGGCTGCCAGGTGCGGCACGCGGAGCAGATGGAGCACGGCTGAGGCGCTCTCCACATTATCGTTCACGTTCAAGCGCTGAATAGAGCGCAGGTGTGTGGCTTGCGTGAGGGACACGACGAATGACTGCCAGCCGGCAGGCGCCACGGAGTTACACGTCAAGTCCAGGTGCTGCAGGTTGGCCAGGTGCGGCGAGCTGAGCAGGATGCGGCCGAGCTCTGCCATGCCGGCAGCTTTCAGCTTGGTATTGCTCAGGTCCACATGTGTGAGGTTGGAGAGGAAGGCACTTCCCAGACCCTGAACGCGCATGAGCACACGCGCGTTGACACGGACGCAGCTGTGGCTGTCAGCACCACTGCCGTTGTCGGCATCATGATCAGAGTCACTGGTAAGGCTGTTACCTCCGCTGTCTATGCCACCGCCATCATCATGGTCAGCGCCACTGTCACTCTCACTCTCATCGTCACTCTCATCGTCACTGCTAATGTCCGACCCAGGGAACACGCCTCTGTACGTTGAATACTGCAGCGTGCGCAGGCTCGCCAGGTGTGTGCTGGAGGGCGCTAGCAGCGCTGACCACGCAGCATCAACAAGTTCGCCAGGCTTGCCCCCCATTCCAAGCAAGTCCACATGCAGGCAGGTAAGCCCGCGCAGATGCGTCGAGTGGCGCACGCAATCCAACGCATCGAACATGGTGGCGGCGTACGCATGCTCACCGCTCAGCTCAATGGCAGCAAGGTGGGAGAACCAGGGCGGGAACGGCTGCCTTGGACCGTACGGCCAGTCTAGGCACATCTTCCGTCCACACCACCGGCTGCGCAGTGCAGTGACACCGTGCGAGTAGCAGTCGCGCCAGCGCTTGCACACCAGCCTCGCGGCCCTGTGCACGCGGTGGGGGGCGAGGATGAGCTCCAGCACGCTGTCCGGCAAGCGCTCTGGCTGGCACACGGCCTTTGGAAAGCCCAGGTCCGCCATGGGCAGGACAGGCTGCTTGGGACCACGATGTGTGCGCTATGTGGGCTGGGGTGGCTTGCAGTCTGCTGGCTGAGCTCCCATCCAGCACAGCGGCTCAAGTTATCCGGCCGACTGACAGACTGCAGTGCAATACACAGCAGCAAGATGCAGCAGGGTACGCAGCAGTCTCAGTCAGGACACACGCTGTGATTCAACTCAACCTGGCAGCACTACCAGGCATGCGCACAAAATTGGGGCCGTACCGCATATTGCATGGGACGGCGACCAACTGCGTCGCCAGCGGTGCTGGGAGAATGTTGTGCGTGGGGCAGAGGAGGCATGCGCGTTGCACCCGCTCGTCACATGCAATCAACCAACATGCCCTATGTGGCGTGCATTACGGCAGTGCATTATGGCACTGTACAACCACCTGTCACCTTACGCAGGCCCAAGGCCAAACAAACACCGCACAGTTTGGCGACACCCACGCGTGTGTTACGTGTGATGTGCGTGGTGACGATGGAAGGTATATGTTTCACCGCTGCCACACCTCATGTCAACTGCAGTGGCAATGCAATGTGACGTCCTAGGAGGGTGCTACAGTAAGCCAAACCCCCCAGGATGGAAATGGCCACACTGTGGACTGGCCAAACCAACATGCATGTGCAACGCATAACAGAACGCAACTTTTTACGCTGACAGCTTAGGCTGGTTGCGAGCGAACCTTCAAGGGGCAGAGGAATGTGGCCAACACACCTTCGTTTCAGAGGGACGCCATGCGCGTACACTGTGCCCTGGCAAGTGCGCACCTGACGATGCTGAACGGGCCTTGAAGGTCAGCAGGTGATGTCGCGGCTTGATAAGAGCTTCCAGCCTGCATACAGTATATTGGCAGTGGGCTATACTTTATGACAACAGCCATGGCGGTGTTTCGGTGCCCATGAATGCCAGGCGTGCACCCGCACTCCGCAGCCACAGCCACAGCAGTGACATTCAGGACCTCACACTACAGAGCTAGTTGCCTTGCATGTTCAGTAAATCGACATCGCAGTAGTCGAAAGAGCAGGTTTGCAAGAAGATACGATCATACCTGCCGACGCTGCCCACTGCATCGGGCATATGACTTTGGAGACGCTGCACGCAACGCCAGCCAGCACCACCGCCATCTTAAACAGAAGAGCGTTTTAGGTTATAGGGGCCAACTCAGGACTACATTCAGCCCGTTCAGGCGCCAGCGCGTTGTTATGTTGGGAGCGGCAGAGCGCAGGCGCTTCCTGCGCATCAGGCGCTATGATGTTGGGTGCGGCAGGGGGCTATGGCCGGGGACAAGCGTACGTAGTATGAGTGCAAGTGTTTTGTAGGGTCAAACTGCCTCGAGCCACCAGCACCATGCCTCAGTAGCCTCAGGGGTCGATTTGCATGCAGTACCACGAATGCAGCGCAAATGCGTGTCGCAGACGTCACTCCGGGACCACAAATGGCGCCCATGACCGCGGCAATGCCCAGCAGCTGTGTGATCTGCACCTGATTTGCTGCGAGCTAGGGCCGTACTGAGGCGCATGGTGGCACCTGCATGTGCTCAGTGCCGCTCGCGCCACTTTGACGCGACGTCACATAAGCCACATGCTCGCCGCACCGGGTGGGTTCGCGGGCACAGCAGCGCAGAAACTGCAAGTTGTACATGCACTTCATTAGAGGACAGCTTCAACTGGATGTTGAGATTGTCAACATGGACTTGCCCCCGCACACTCCATGCGGATTGAGAGCGCCTCTGGCACATACGTCTGGCACTGGCATATCTGGCAGGGGTGCGGGTGAAGTGTTGTGCCCTCGAGGCATTTGTGTGCGCGAATCTATATGGTGCACGCCAGGGTGCACGAGGGGCATGGGGCTGCAAACACGTTAGCTTGCCCGAAGTGTGAACACTGTACCACACAAAGTTGCGTATGCATCAACCCCAAGTATGGGGTTTGCCGACTGTGCTGGACGCCTGAGTGGATGCTTGCAAGACTGCATCGGCTATCGTGATTATCTGCAGGCAGTCGTGAGCCGTTGCAGCCTAGCAGGCCAACTAACGGTACGCGCCTCCATTACCTCCATGCGGAGCGGAGCATACACAGCGCCACTCAAGCACACTAATGCATATACAAGCCCATGAACGAGCCAGCAGCAATACATACTTGGCTTGCATGAGGACTGCATGCCATGCACTATATGCATGCGGGCACATCAATTGCGATTGATTGCCTAAGGCAGGGGCTTCACCGACAAGGACTGACGAGCACGCACCGGACAAGGATTGCGTGAGAGCGCATACCGCACATCGTGGTGTGGACACGTAGGGTGCAGGTGAGCGCGTGCGCCATTCACACGACAAAAATCAGCACATGTATGCACAATATGATAGGCATGCGTCTTTGTCGCTGCCATACGCATATGGGGCATGCAGTCCATTCAGAAAAGTCTCCGCGTGTTTGGGTACCCATGGAGCTTTACAGTGCATCATTGCAAAAAGGCACAGTACGCCTAGGTCATAGGCAAACACACTAGCTAAACGCTCAAAACCCAGTAACACATATATAGCTCAACGCTCTGCCCAGTGCTGCTGCACGGTGTGTGTGCATGCAGTACAAGGGGAATACGCGGTACTGCCGGTCAGCATGTTATGCTACGTTACATCAGGAGCGTGTCGCCAAACGGCCCATGCTCCCCCAAGATGGGGACCAGGCGAGCAGAAGCAGTTCACCAAGCTATGCATGTACATGGTGTGCAAGAGGGCCACAAGGGGCGGCAACAAGGGCTGAGTGCAGCACAGTAGCATCATGCAGGCCTCAGCATTTAGCAGGTGCAACACAAGCAACACGCTCGGCATGTGCAGTGCCTGGGCCTGCATGCACAGATTCACTCGGCCCGTATGTGTGACACACGGTCGGTGGGACCCGCAGGATGCCCTCATCACGGCCTCTCAACTGCCCTCATGACCAGTACAGCCTCCTTGTTCTCAACACAACAGCTCTCACAACAACTACGGCACTGCTAAGTCGGTGGCGACGTTAGCAAGCAAGCTGGACAGGTGTGTGTCTATCATTCAGCTAGGTATTTGCGTTCCAGTGGGTCCACCAACCGCTACAACCACCCCGCAAGGCGTATGTCGGAACAGGCTCCTAGGATCAGTACTCGTGACTTTCCCAACCATAACTACACACACCGACCTCAACATCTTGCAGGTGAGGAATGGCCCGTATGCCCGCACCCAGTACGTCCAGCGCAACCAAAATGTCACCGGAGAGCAATACGCGGCGCAGCCCGCTGCGGTGTGGTGAGTCCCGCAGCGCTTGTAGCAGCGTTGACGTGGTGTCATCGTTGTGGAATCTGGCACCCAGGGCCAAGACCTGAAACGAAGGTAACGCCGAGGTTGACCGCAGCACATCGCCCAGGGCTGACAAATCAACGGGTACAGGCGGTTTGTGGTCCGTGATGTCCTGGCGGTTGAAGCAGGAGAGGTGCCTGGCGGTGGACAGCTGTGAGCACAGCTGCTGCATGCCACCCCAGGTCAAGGTTGCCACTTGCAGCCATGTGAGGCCGCACAGTGCCGGATTGGAGACGAGCGCGCACGCCACTTCGTGCGTCGCGCGGTTGCCCACCCTATAATTACTGAACCCAATTGAAACATGCTCAAGGGAGGCCAGGCTGGTGCGTGATGCGTCGCCGAACAGTTCTACGAGGGGAGAGGCATCGTCATCACTTAAAATACAACCACCCAGCAACAGAGTCTGTAAGTTGCTCATTTGTGGTGCAACCAGTAACGACGTCAGTGCCGCCGCAACGGGCTTCACGAAATGGGTCCCGCGCAAATCCATTGTGCGGAGTCTGTTGAGGCCGGTAGCGGCTGCCAGTGCCGCCAAAGCGGCGGGTGCGGTGGTTTGAAGGTCGTCGCGGTGCACCAGAAACGGGCGCAGCTCGGTCAGGCCGTGCAGGTGCGAGGCGTGTTGCAGCATCTCGGCCACACACGTGGCCAGCCCAGGCATGTTCTCTGTCACAGACGGCAGGCCCAGCTTGGTCAGGCGCAGGTGCGGGGCATCACGCAGCGTTGCTGCCAGCCGAATAACAGCCTCCACAGGAAATGCATTGGCTGATAGATTGAGCTGAACTTCCCGCAGGCCTGACCGTTGCGGTTGCGCCAGCATCGTGCGCATCTCCTCAAGCTTTGATGCATCCCAGTCAAAGCCGAAGAAGACCAACTGGGTGAGCGAGGATGCCAGGTGCGGCACGCAGAGCAGATGGAGCACAGCTGAGGCGCTAGCGGCGTCAGGGCCTCCAGCCGAATCCAAGCGCTGAATGGAGCGCAGGTGCGTGGCTTGCGTGAGGGAGGCTGTGAGGGACTGCCAGCCGCCAGGCTGCTTGTTGTCAGCGTAGGGTGCGAGGTCAGCGTTGCCTATGAGGTGCAAGTGCTGTAGGTTGGCCAGGTGCGGCGAGCTGAGCAGGATGCGGCCGAGCTCCGCCACGCCTGCATCTTTCAGCTTGGCATACCTCAGGTCCAAGTGCGTGAGGCTTGAGAGGAAGGCGCTTCTCAGACCCTGAACACGCATGAGCACTTCGGCACCAATGCTTTCATGGCTGACTTGGCCACTGCCGTTGCCAGCTAAACCATCAAAGTCATCCTCGTCGCCATCATCGTCCCTGTAGGGTCCATCATCATGATCGTCTCTTTTGGTCGAATAATGCAGTGTGCGTAGGCTCGCCAGGTGTGTGCTGGAGGGCGCCAGCAGCGCTGACCAAGCAGCATCAACGAGGTCAAGGGGCTGCACACTCCCCAACTAACGTGGTTATGCAGGGGCGGAACACGTTAGTTGCAAGAAGTAATGCGAACCGAGCACGGTTTCGGACTCCCCACAGCGTGCCCGTTGCAACGGTGCGATAAAAAAATTCAGCTAACCCGCGCTAACAACTTACACCCATGATGCACTGTCCCTGTGGTGTGCCACTAACAACTACCATGTTTGGTCAATCTGGCGTTAGTTGGCCCCAAAAACTGTTAGTACGGGTCAGTACGGGTTAGTACCGGTCAGTACTGTACTGGGTTCCTTCCCGTGAGCCCGGTCACGTGTTGCCTGTTATCCGGCTGCCTGAGCTAGGCCTGACTGGCTGTGGACAGCTGGCTTCCCCACAGCATTGCAGCTCGAGCAAGCACACTTCGCGCGCTTTCCGCAGGCAGGTGCTGTGTTGCAGGGGACACATCCCCTAGGGCAACACATGCCCTGACGAAAAGGCCTAGTCCGGATTTCGGCACAAGTCGCCGCTCTTCTCTCATATTTATGCTTCGGCTCGCTCGCGGGCAGGGCACTCTGTTACATTCTCCCCCCCTTACTTGCGCAGCGTCCTCGCAAGCATACTTCCTGCCCACAGGCCTAGGATCGGTGCCCGGTCGAAAATCCGGCGCGACACACGCAACCAACAAGATTCGAACCCGGGTGAGTCTGAAACCACTGTTACAGGGGACACATCCCCTAGGGCAACACATGCCCTGACGAAAAGGCCTAGTCCGGATTTCGGCACAAGTCGCCGCTCTTCTCTCATATTTATGCTTCGGCTCGCTCGCGGGCTTTGTCTCCGTTTCCATCAGTTCGGTCAGATCAGATCAGTTCAGAAATTGCTGCTTCTTGGGTTCTTTCACTCACCTGCACCTGTTCACTCGTCTGCACCCATCATCGTGGGCGCCGGGCTTGCACGATGCGGGCCACGGCCGCTCGCTCCAGCCAATCTGCAGCTGTTCCAGGTGCTGATGGGTATACACTGGTGCAGAATGGCACTCGGCGGCGTGCAGCAGCGCAGTCAGCGGCGGTAGCGCCAGCTCAGCGCAGCGCACCTCAGCGCGCGGACCGCCGTACAGCCCCGGCTGTCAGGGTGGAGGCTTTCCCTGATGGCTGGAAGGAGCTGGTGCCCACTCGCTCGGAAATTTCAGCGGCCACTCCGGCTCAACCCTCTCCGGGCGCTCACGTTCCTGTTGCGGTGCGCGTGTCCTGCACTGGGGATGTGCTGGCTCACGACCTTGTTGAGGTCACCAAGTGGCTAGCTTTGCAAAAGTTCCTGAAGCAAGCCCCGAGGGAAATTGTTGAGGAACGGGAGGGGCCAAATGGG
>BDDA01001404.1:0-19908 GCA_001662385.1 Chlamydomonas asymmetrica | reverse complement strand
AAAAAAAAAAAAAAAAAAAAAAAATGAGGTTATGAACCCTACCTGTAATAACATGTCATAACGCGTGAGACTCGCCTCAGCTCTGTGCGTGTGTACATGAAGGTGCAAACACTGCCTGCTGTTTGTATGCACCTGTCCGGCAAAGGAAAACGTGGACAACAGGTTGCTGGGCTGGCAGTAGAGCCGATGTTGGTGAGGCACGACATTTGTGTAGGGAATGTTGCTCAACAGGACACAGGAGGCCGCCACACGTGCATGCATCCTGCAGCGCAATTTGCGGGGCGCAGCGGCAGTGGCACCTACCATCAGTGCAGGCGGGCGTCCTACCAGCATGTGCAGTTGTGCACCCATCAACAGCACATTGTGTGTCCATAGCTGCAGGTCAGGACACATAAAGCACTGTCGCACAGTCCACCAGAGTGCAGGGTGCTTTGTGGCAGTGTTGGATTCAGTGTTGATGTGCAGCCATTACCTTATCCCTTCCCCATGCACAGGAGGGGGGATACAATTTGCTTTGATTCGCAACAATCCGATACCAAACACACCATCCACACCGCTTGCCATGCACACTGCCTTCCGCCTGACTCACATGCTAGCTGGGCAAGCGCATGTCGATCACCAACACTGGATTGCGTCTCCCATCCTGCCCATGCACAAATTGATGCTCCAAGCAGGCCCGCTTGCTTCAAGCGTATGCAATCCTACTGCCCGGAGTCGCATGTGCTGCATACCCCCTATGACCACACTGTCCCCATCAGAGCGGTGTCCTGCTGTGTTTCTGTTGGGTGAACTGCTGTGTGTAAGTCAGCTTGCGTGCTCGCCCCATCCGGGTGCCTTCACATGAAGCTGACCACACATAGTCATGCTTCAACGCTGCCTGGCTGTACTGCAGTTTGCGTTGGTGCATGCGGATGTGGCAGCATATGTCAAGCATGTGTGAGAACTGCTGAGGCCATGCAGAGGCGTCCTTCCCTGCTTATCTGGCTCCAACGTTACATTTTGATTGATACGAACAGCCAACAGACGGTCGCATCTTGTCCCATACAAGTCTGATCTGGTGCGGTGCATCCATTCCAGTGCAATGCACTTTCCAAGCCAGGAATGGATGCATAGGGCCTCAAGGGGTATCGACAGAATGACCGGGGCTTATCAGCCGTGCACGGGTGAGTAGGGGTGCACAGGGGCGTGAAATCGACCAGGCATGCAGAGGGGGGGATGGAGCCTTCTGCCTCTGCATGCTGTGACACACACACGACACACCAGTGTATTGCAATCATGCAATGAGCTACAACGCCAGAGATAAAGCCAGGCACACAGCATGCAGTCTACCCCAATGCAGCAGGCCCAGCTCCGGAACCGTCCGCCCAGCCCAAGAATGCCATGCAATTCCATGGTGGCCCCATTCCCATAACGAAGAGCACATTTGAGGGTGGGAGGCCGGAAGTAGCACAGGACAATCAAAAGGGGCACAATATAGCGACTTGTTTAGTGACGAGAATCCAAACAGTTCTCAGGGACGCGACACATCGTACCACCGATGCAGCCGCCGTGGAGGTGTGGCGCGCATCCGCATGGCGTCAGCATCTCCCCAGCAGCGCCTCTTTAGTATGCTGTCAAGTTGCCGCTGCGGTTGCAAAAGCTGCCAAACCGATCATGCGGCCCCCTGCTGCCGATACTGCCGAAAGGTGAAGCACTTGCCGCTGCTGCAATGCACACATGCGCGTCACCGTTGCTACTGCTTCAGCGCTTGCTGGTAGGCGTTGCAGTGATGCATTACATGGCGGTCATGGGCGGCTTGGAAGCGGCTTGCACACGGATGCTCCAGTACACAGGATAGGCTCTGCCCCCACCGCTGCCCCCACCGCTACCGCTGCCTCGGCTGCCGCCGCCGCAGCAGGCAAGGGCGGCGTGCCAGATGGCTCGCCCAGCTGCAGCTCAATGCAGCACGAGGGGTAGGCTTACACCCTGAGCCAGTCACCCAGCCATGGCGGCCTGGAAGCGGCCGCGCAAATGGGGAGGCGCCCAAACACGCATCACACTGACCCTCGCTGGAGAGGCTCAAATACAGCTGCTGCTACCTGTACCACAGATTCCTACTGCTGCTGCTGCTGCCGCTGCTGCTGGTGTTGGCAGACTGTTGCTCATGCTGCATTAGGTAGCAAAAGTGGAGGAGGCAAGCTGCGACATCAACATCGCAGCGAGGGCAGCAGGGCCTAGGCTGCACTTGTAGCCTTGAAGCGCTGAGCGATTGCCCGCGGCAGCTGACGCCTGCAGTGGCTGAAGTGGTAAAATTAATCTGCCTTGGGCTGGGCGCCTCACTAGGTAGGGTATAGGATCTGTCCCGCGCCGCGAAAGGTACTACCAAAGAACAGTCCTGTCCTCGCCGCCCACATAGTGTATCTCGCTGTCTCGCTGATGCTGCAGCAATGCTGCCAGTGATGTTATTACTGCTATACTGCTGCTGATGAGGCGGCCGCTACGGGTGCTGTTGCCCTTGCAACGCAGAGGAACGCTCATATGCGTGCGCTCACTGCACACATTGTTGTTGGTTGCGCTCCTGTATGGCTGCTTGTCGCTCCTGAACTGCTATCGATTGCGTTGCTGGCGATGCTGCTGGCGGCA
The DNA here is from genome assembly GCA_001662385.1 of Chlamydomonas asymmetrica. Lineage (NCBI taxonomy): Eukaryota > Viridiplantae > Chlorophyta > Chlorophyceae > Chlamydomonadales > Chlamydomonadaceae > Chlamydomonas > Chlamydomonas asymmetrica. The sequence goes on along the minus strand of BDDA01001404.1, from coordinate 17,286 downwards.
CTGCTGCTGCTTGTGGCATGTGTGCCGCTGCTGTCAGCGCTATTCCTGCATGGCCACCATTGCTGTGCTGCTGGGTCGGTCGGCGGGTGTCTGCTACCCTGCAGACGCTGTTGCTGATCTGTCACTGCTGCCGCCACCAGCATAACCATTCACACCGACGCGGCCATGCTCATTGCAGCCCATACCGTCATAGCCACAACAGGCACGCATGGCGTGGTCGCCAGTTCACCCAGCTAGCACAAAGCGACTTAGGGACAGACACTCTGTGCCAGCTCAGCCGGGGCACGCCAACCAGCAATCCCTCCACTCATTGCCCAAGCAGGGCGCACAACGCATGAATACAACAGGAATGCATGGGCCCCAGCAGTGCAGCGTCGCATGTCCCCCTGAGCCTCCATGCTGGTGATAGCAAACCCACACTGAGGCAGTGCACCACCCGAAGCGGACGGAGGCACAGACTGCACTGTATGAGGCATGTCAATGTCGGCCCACCTGCAGTACCGTTGCGTCTGCTGGGATCACGATCATGGGCAGCAGCGTGAACAGCGCGCCTCATTGATGCGCTCGTTGGATGTGGCGGTTTTGATGCCTGCTGGAGCTTACGCGTGTCGGCAGGGATCACACCCGCATGCACACTCTGCGCACACACGCTGCATGCAAGGCCGGCAGGCACGACATCACGCTCCAGGAACACACCTGCGCAGATGCATGCCAGAGCTGGTTCTACCAGCTAGCCATGCATCACGCACTCTTCCTGATGCCAGCTCGCCATGCATCACGCACTCCTGCTGATGGCATGGAGGGAGCTGCATGCACCTAACTGGTACGTGCGTGCGGCGGCTAGCAGCTGCACATCCATAAGCCTGCAAATTATTGCACCTCAGCCTCTCACACACACGCACACACACTCCTGTCTGCAGCACAGCCAGCGCATGCAGCACAGTAGCCAGCCTGCATGGGCACACAGGCCCACAACAAGTCGTGTTGGTGAGATGTGTCTGGCTGAAGCGCAGACCGCTCTGAATGCACACGCCAGCGGCAGGTGCATCATCCTGATCGGCATTGCTGACCGTCAAGTCAAGAGCACTGCAAGTTCATGGGTGTTGCAGAGTTGTCACCGCACATGGGCTCCTTGACAAACTTCACAACACAGCTTGACCTGGGGGCACAACCTGGCAGTCAACACCGCCATCCACCAGCCGTCATCCACAAGCCTATCAACCTGCCTATGCACTTGACTCGTATAATCATATCAACTGCACTTACTGCGGCCGCTGCACCGCACGTGCACATGCCGCCGCTGCAGGGGCACACTGCACTGACGCTGCAAGCAGATGGAGGCTGCGCTCCGCCAACCACACTACACACAGTCGTGCCAGCGTGTGACACCCTTCTCACCTGCCTGCTGCCAGCCCGGCTCATTGTCGCCGTATGCAGGAGAAAGGGGCTGCCTTCGTCACATGCAAAGTTCACGTTTCCAAGCCAACCCGCATGACAGTCTACCGGCTCACCGACCAATGCAGGAGGAATGGCCTGGCTTCACCACAATCAAAATCTGCGTCCACAAGCTGGACACATGACATGCGCCTCGTCAATTTAAAGGCAAGATAAGGAGGGTGCACGGTCAGGTGCTGTGACCCGCCAGGTCTGGACAACCGAGGGCCATGCCACTGCACCCTTCGCTTGAGGCCAGAAAGCCCGCATACACACGCACGCTGCAGCAGCGGCAGCGGTCTGCGCCTCCTGACTTCAGGATCCCCGCCAAGCTCAAGCATGCCTTGCAATGCAATGGTGAGCCCAGCACCCCAGCGAAGAGCACATGCAACGGCGGGAGGGCGTAAGTACCAACAGACCGGCCGGGCCGGGCGGAAGGCCCCCAATGAAGCGACGATGAGCGACGATAAGACACATTGGTTTAGCTTCAGTGGCTTCAACCTAAGAACTCAAATTTCCAGCCCTCTTGGCATGAATTTTACCGATTTTTTTATTGACAGCTGAGGGTTTAGGGTTTAGGGCAAAACATTGCGTTGCACGAGTCGCAGCAGCCTCTCCGTCCACATGCCTGGCTACGATACTCCAGGGAGACCACGATGGGGCGACTTAAATGTAAACATTCCGAAGGCCGCATGATGAGGCTGACGGGTGCTCCAGGACACGGTAGCATACCACTGCCGCCACCGGCATGGAAGTGTGGCGTGCATGGTGCGTGTCAGCGTCTTCCAAGCAGCACCTGTATGTTGCGCACGCTGCGGCAGTTGCAAAAGGCGTCAGAGTGATCATGGGGGTGGTCCTCTGTTTCCCACACAGCACTTGACTTGCCACCGCTGCAGTGCACACACACGCATCACTGCTGCTGCTGCTGCTGCTGCTGCTGTAGCGGTTGCTGGTGGTGCCGATGCAGTGCACGGCGCTGGCAGTACTGGCAGCGCCCCACCAGCGGTGGCAATAATGGAGGCAGCTTGCGTACAGGTGCACTAGGACTGATCAGACTGCCCGTCAATAGCTTGGCTCTGCAACAAGCGCTGCCAACATCGCTGCTACCGGAGGTGGTACCACCTCCGCTGCCGCTACTCCGCTGCTGATGATGCCGCTGGTGCTTCTGCTACTTGTGCCAGCCCCCGCTGCAGGAGCAAAAGGGAAGGAAGCGCGCTGCGATGCCAGCGCTGTGCTTGCAGCAGGACCAAGGCTGCTCTTGTAGCCTGAGCGTCGCGCGATGTGCTGCCGGCGGCTGTGGCCGAAGCGGATGCAGCGCCGAAACCTGCCCTGTGCTGCCTAACATGCGTCCTTCTCACTGACTACAGAGATTGTGCCGCCGCCTCGCTAATTTTGCATCAATACGCTAGCAATTCAACTACTGTTATTGCTGCCGATGAGGCAGCCGTGCTATTGCCCTTGCGGGCAGATGGACAGATGTGCACTGGATGTATTCGCTCGCTGTTCACGCTGTTGGTGGCGCTGCAGCAGCTGCATGCCGCTTCTGAACTACTAACGGCTGCCTTACAGGCAATGGTGCTGGCAGCACCGCTGCTGCTGCTGCCATGCGTGTGCTGCTGCTGCTATCAGCGCTATTCCTGCAGTGAGCGCCACTGTTGTGGACGGGTCTGCTGGAGCGCTGCCACAGTGCAGGTGCCGTTATGTTATGTTACATCAGGAGCGTGTCGGCCAAACGGGACATGCTCCCCCCAGATGGGGACCAGGCAAACAGGTGGAGCAGGATGTGCTGGTCTGGTGTGACAGGTAAGCTTGCAAGAAAGGGAGTCCAAAGTAAGTTGGGGCATGCGTGCAGTTGGCACAAGCCCGCAAACTTGGGCGAGGGCTGTACATGCCATTTTAAGATGGCATGCTGACATTTGTTACCGTATGTATACCGATTGTCTGTTGGTGTTGCAACAACTAGATAGTCAAGGACTCCTGCCTTCAGGCCAAAAGTCTTTCATTCGCGAGGCCACAGGTTTAGGCCATAGCCTGCATAACAGCGGCCTGCTGCTGCGTCGCCTTGATGTGCTTGTCGTACACCGCCAGCGCCTCCTCCTCGCTGTACACCTTGCCGCCAGCGATGGCGCCGCGCATCTCCGCCGCAACGCCCGCCCAGTCCTTGAAGGTGCGGCCCTCCTTGGCGGCGTCGGCGGCCACCGCGTAGAACTTCTGCGTGAAGGCGCCCACCTCCATGCCCTGCCTGGCGCCCAGCTTGGCCAGAGACTTGCCAGCGGCGTCGTTGGATGCCTGCGCCTCCAGCGCCTGCCACACGGGGGCGCTCAGGAAGTACTGGCCCTGCGGGTGGCAAGAGAGGGTGGGTGGTTGGGTGGTGTGGGGTGGGGGAGATAAGGCATGACAGGGCAGAGGTGGGATGTTGAAAGGCGGCCTGAACCTCTCGCATAACGATTCATGTTTGCAGCATCCTTGCAGCGGTACGATGCAAAACGTTGTTATGCACAAGTTCATGCTGCATTGCACCAAGCATGGGAATAGAAGCATCCATTACGGCTGGAGCCCACACGCACATGTCCTCATCCAGCCGGCCCGCATGTACATCAGCGTCACGCATGCACGGAGCATCATGCACAGACGCATGGAGGTCAGCCAAGCAGGCCACCATGTTTCCGCAGTGTGCCCCATGCGCCCTGTGTAGCCACTTTACTTGAATGGACAAGCAGGCCACCACAGTTCATGTTGCGTCATGTTATGTTGCGGCATATGCTTCCCCCCATAAGGGGACCACGGGACCAGATGCAAGGTTAGCTCTACATCATTGAACTACGCGCCACACTACCGATAATCAAGCAACGCTGGCGGAGCTTACCCAGAACTTAGCATCCAGGCCCACATCAGACTCGCCAGACGAGGGGTACACCACGGCACCGTCCACGATGGGGAGGCCGCCCTTGGTCAGCAGCGGCACAAACGCGCCCTTGGCTGTGGCAGTCTTGACGCTCAGGACATGGGCAGTGGTGAAGGCTCCGTCGTAAAGCACAAGCAGCTCGTCATCCACTGACACACCACCCGCGTGGGTGGCCTGGTTTGTCTTGGGGTTCAGCACGTGGTGGTTGGGCGACGCGACCAGGACGCCGGGCTTGGCAGCCTCTGGGCGGTCATACGTGATGAAGGTGTACTGAGCCTGGGTGCTGGAGACTGCCTTCTTGTAGTCATACACCTTGCAGGTAGACAGGTGGCCACCGACTGAGGAGGTGAGCGTGCCGTCCGCACGGAACACCGGCTCGCGCTCAAGGCACTCTACGCTGTCGCCAACGCGCAGCTCAGGCAGGGTGACGGTCTCCAGCGCTCCCGTGGCTGACACACGACGCACGGTGGAGGTCTCTGGGAAGCAAACCTCTGCAAAACGTACAAGCGTGAAGGGCAGTGCAGTGGGCAGCAGTTGGCCTCAGGGGTGCTCGCTGCCAGGGTGGACTTGGTCCACGTACTTGACAACAACCTCGCTCAAATTCAGCTATGCTGAGCCTGCAGGAGCGCCATAACGTTGGGAAAGACCACTGAGAGACTTGGGTGTGACCGGTTTTGTGTGACCTTCAACCTGCTTGCGCAGAAAAGTGTGGATTGCTCACCGGGGCAGCCTGTGACCTGCAGAACAGGACCACAGCAGTGAACAAAGCGTAATACGAAGCTTGGGTCAGAGTGCAAGCTTGGCAACTACTGGAAAACAACACCGCCGATAACGGCCAGTGCAAAGGTGGTAAAATGTCCCACCTGGAAAATCCTGTGCATTCCACCGTTGGCGCAGTGTGTGCCCACTGCAAGCCAAGGTTACAGGTCGAGACAGAGGCAGCACACGTCAGCCCTGACCATGTGTCAGCTAGGGTACGCACGCACTTTTAGCAAGACGCGCAGCTGCGGTGGTGGGCAAGGCAAGGCCACTCACCAGTACACGAGAATGTCCAGAAGCCGTTGCTGGTAAAAGGAACAGTGACAGTGCCGCTGACACCCGTGGCCACCAAGTTACCCGGCGTTGGCTTTGCACAGATGGCCGCTGAGGAGTCAGTTGGCAGACAGTTCACACAGTCGGCACGACATGCAGAGGCAGCACCAGACTCCAAAAACATGCAGATGTTGATTCAGGGCACCCACTGGTTCCGACGGGCACGGTGTTGCTCAGCTCCAAATGCACGTTGTGGTTGGTGGTCGGCTGCAAAATGGATCACGTTGGCAGGTCAAACACCGCTAAGCAGAAGGGTTGGATAACGTGTTGCACTCGTTCAAGGAATCATGACAGCACCGCAAGCTGACTGGTTCCGTGCACAAGCGCTTGCTCACCCCAGACCAAGTGAACGTCACTGTGTCGCCACAGGAAACTTGCTGAGGGTCGGACGCTGAGGGGGTGTTAAAAGTCCAGGGGTTCACAACAATGGCAGCAGCCTGGGATCCTTTCAGCAAGGCCGCAAGTGCCACACTGATCAACAGCAAGCGCTGAGGTGACTTGGCGGGGGCCATGTTGAGAGTTTGCTCGTTTGTTGTATCTGTCTGTGTGTGCTTTGCTGCTGTGGTCACAGTTCCTGTGGGACCTGAACCGAATAAGCTATACGAAAAAGCAGCGCTTAAGTGATGCAAGCCAAGTGCAATCTTGCTCGGAGACAATTAAACCTACGACGGTTCAGGTCCCACATCCACGTCACTTCCCTGCAGTCCACCAAGCAACTTCACGCTTGCCTGGCTGCTTATTTGAACGCGCCACATAAGCCCGCTACCAACCATTGGGCAGCGCGATTGTGGATTGCCGTGCCTATCAAAGTTTGAGAGCAGGCCTAGTCAGCATGCGGAAATGGCCAGGGGCAGGTGGCTCGACGCAAAACGCGCTCGGCTCCAAGCTATGTTCGAATCACGTGTACACACGTTTGTCTCGGAGTTTTGATGTCTCGGCCTTGACGTCTCGGCCTTGCAAAACAGCTCAAAAAACAGTTGCAAAAGTGAAAAGCCAGACGGTATATTTTGCTAACAGGGACCCAACGCGCGGTGCAGTTTCAGGTGTGTTGGTGGCGGCACATACGAACAAGCATCGTATGGTGTAAGAGTGCCCAGCACAATTTGCACACCCCATGGTTTTCCTGAAGGCTTACAGCTCGAAAAGGATCCGCGAGAAACCCACGAAGACGTCTGGAAATGCTGTGCAGGTGACGTGGAACAATTACCAATATACCAATTATACTGATATTGGACGTTTCCTTTGGGTGGGGTAGATGTTTGGGTGCGTACAGGAGGACCTGCTTTGTGGTTCCGAAACGCGTAAAACAGGCCGAGAAGCGCGTGTAGGTCGCCGGAGACGTGCTGTGACTGGCCCAGACTCTTGGTTTGGGTGACGTCGTATACTTGGCAGGGTAGGGTGAGCAGTTTAACGCAAAGCGAACCGTGCCAGGAGGTGGTGTGCTTCGAACAACCAGAGGTGGAGTCCTTCAAAAAACAAGAGGCCCTGGAACGCGTCCTCCATGAACCTGCACACTTGATTGTAATCGAGTGGGACGTCCGCTTTCAACCAGGTGTGTACTTGGGCGCCAGTTGGGCGCCTACATGGTGGTTTCGGTTTCAATGTCAGGAGCAAACGGAGCGTGTGTGACCGTGTGTGAGTGCCGACTGTGTCGGTGCTCAGCGCCGTGCTGGACGCCCTGCCCCCCCTTGAGCGCACCCGTGCCGCTGAAGGGAGGAAAATGGCGACGCGGCATGAAAGTGGTGTGACGTGATACGAAAAGATCCGATACACACAAACACAGCCGGCCACTTGCCGGCAAAAATGGGGCCTACACGAACGACGTCATTGCGCGCACGCATGCGCCGTTTCCACTTGTAACCTTGCATTCGTTTCCCCAGTGCCCCCGCTCTCGAGCGCGGCAGCGCAGTGCGGCGACACGTTGGTGATTCCACACCCACTTGACACGAAACGAAATTGACGCCGTGCCCTCGGCAAGATCACAAGGTTACATGTGGAAACGGCGCTGGCAATCACAAATGCGGCAACAACACAGTGCCGCGAAGCGCTAGTGACTTCACGCCAAAATCGGCTTCGCTCCAAACTGAGGGGGCGGCGGCCTTGGAGCCAAAGGCCGGCAACAACACGCGGCAGCGGCAAGCGGGTGGCAGTATACCAAATAAGCAACATCAAACGCCCACGGTTGATGCCTCCGCACCGCTAAACGCGGGTGCCACACGCACGGCATCATTGCGCGCACGCACGCACGCATGCGTGGGGGGAGACTGCGTGGTGCGTCTCCACACAAACACGCAAAATTGCAGCCACCAGAACGCATGCGGTAAGCATACAGAGGCAGAGGCAAGGCACCGTCGTGCGCTGGAGGTGCGCATGCAGGTGTTGAGCGACGAGCATCCTGCCACCCTCAACTCCCTCAGCAGCCTCTCCCACTGCCTGTGCGCTTGCGGAAGCCGGTAAGCAAAAATACTGGGGAAGAGCCAATGCACCATCGTGCGCTGGAGGTGCGCGTGCGGGTGTCGGGCGAGGAGCATCCCGCCAACTTTTCCTCCCTGAGCAACCTCGCCACATGTCTAGATGAACTCGGCGAGCATGCCAATGTACCGCCGGGGCTGGGCACGGTGCCAGGCTTGATGTGGTATGCATATGATATCGGAGTGTTGTCAGGTTTGCATAGGCCATGCATACTACATACTGTTCTACAACATGCCCGTACGGCCGCACCCCTGTCTCCAATGCGATCATCCAATGACGTTCACTTGGTTGCACACCGCTGAATGGCATGCAACTATAGAGCATGCATCCCCGCCAGGCGTGTGCGAGGGAGTACGGTACTCAGCATGCACATTTCGTCCTATACTGTGAGACCATGCGCATTGGCAGTGCGGAGTGGACGCCTTAAGAACCTTGAGCCCCCGCCCATCAATGTCTGTGTGAGAGTGTTGGACCAGGAGCACCGCCTGAAATCTGCTGCATATGTGAAATGCCTCAAGCCTTGCATACATTTGCGTTTGGCGGTTTCCGTTGTTTTGCGACCACTGTGCCTGCTTAAAGATGAGGTTGAGGTTGCCAGCTCCTGTAGCATTCTGCGTGGCAAGGAGCGGACAACCTTTTGCTCCATGCACACAAATGCACCGTAAACACCACAACACATACATAGCACGGCTGGTTGTATGCACCTTGGATGCTTCAAGCGCAAGCATTGCATGCCTGGAGCCGCATTTTTTGCATGCTTGCGGGTGCAGTACGTGTACAATGCGTGTGCACAGAGTACATATCCAGTTTGCACATGCATGCTGCAAGTGTCAATGCTGCACTCTATCTGCGTGCATACTAGGCCGCCATTGTTTTGCCCATGCTGCCAGAGTGCCAGGTGAATGCTGTTGCAGCTGGTCACCCAAAACGTCACCTGATGTGCTCATCTGGTTAAGGAAGCGAAGGTGCATGAGTGAACGGTGAACAGCTGACACCTCAGTGCCCATGCCGTCTCTGCTACTGCTGCCACCGCTGGCCATGCATGGCGCTGACCCGGCCAGCCCGCTGCTGATCCTGTGTTGCTTGCCCGCAACAGACCGGCTGTCAAAGTCAGGGCTGGGTAATGCAGAGCCTGTGACCTGCTGCCGCAGTGACCTGCTGCCGCAGTGACCTGCTGCCGCTGTGACCTGCTGCCGCTGTGACTACTGTGACCTGCTGCCGCTGCTACTGTCGCGTCGTTACTGCTGCAGAGTCGCAGGGTGTCTCATTTGTCCAGCACAGCAGTCGTACCTGTATGTACAGTAGCTAAACGCATGCCTGTCGCGCCACCATTGGGTGCATAATAGAGCCGAAGCTGCTGGTGAGCAGCTTGCAGGCTTCCCTGTCCTCCGTGTGCAGCATGGTCGGTGTGGTGGTTGCCCCAGTGCGGCGGCAGTGTTGAGCCCTTTGCTTGCTTGCATTGTTGCCAGTATCACAGCTAGCGATGGCTCGCTGCGTGTACTGGGAGGGCAACGTCTCCACTCAGTTGTGGCTGCTGGCTCTTACTGTCGGAGGTGTTGTAAGGGCTAGGACACCGCTACCGGAGCAGGCGGCGACAGGAAAGCTCGAGCCTGCTGGCCTCCCTTGGGCCAGGGAATCTTCGCATTCGCAAGGTTCACCGCATACCGCATGGTGGGGTGACCGTGAAGTTCATGCTCACGTTGTTGCGGCTGCGTAATGTGGCGCCCGACACTTGATCCTCCAAATCAAACGTACCAAATCGAACAACTAACCTGGCTCAGACCTTTGCTGTCTGCAGCGTGTAGCTAACCCTAACGCTAAGCATTAATCTAAACCTCGTGGATGGTGGGCCGACACGTCAAAGCACTGTATGCCAGCCATCCAGGGTCTGCCACGCCACAGCAGTCTGACGTGGCTGATGCAGGTCAAGGCACCCGTGAAACAACGCATGCGTTTGGCAGCCATACATCGATCAGACTTGGGAACATTCAGCCGGCATCAATCGGGCTCCTTTGAGCCTACCCTTGCTTGCTGCGGCCCTGGTCGGACGTCGCTGTGTACCCGCATGCTGGGTGATGGTGGCACTCCTCTCCATCTCTACACAACCAAAGCAGCGCATGACTGCCATGGCGGCAGGGCTGGAAGTGCATGAACACCAGCCGGAACACGCTCCAGACTCTGCCTTGCGGCCCAGGCTGTGGTCCGACGAGTCGTGCCCTGCTGCTGCCACTTCCCTGCGCTCGCTGGAGCAGCGCTGGACACAGCATGCGCGCCAGCGCAGGGATTTTGCCCCGAACCCAGCCCCCTGGTCAGACCGGTCGCAGCAGCGGTGTCCTCGGCCAGGCAGGGGTGGGTTGACAGCGGCCTGTGCTGCACGCGTGCGGCGCCTCGCTCATCAGGACCAAGCAACCGGAGACGTTGGGGTCTTGCTCACGGCGTCGCAGCCGGTGCCTGCCCCTCCCTAGTTGGGCGTGCAGGTGGTTAGGGGAGTGATCCAGGCGGTTTGCTTGCCGAGGGGCGCAGGCTCTTGCTGCGCTGAGTGTGTTTATCCTTGGAAGCCGCTCGGGCCAGGCGGGGTCTGACCCCCGGGTGCACCGTCTGGGTTGCCCTGGGAGAGCTGCTTGCTTGGGGGTTCTGGCGCCGTGTTTGTGTCCTGGTTTGTGCTGTGGTTTGCCCTCATCGTGTACAACCCTTGCCGGTTGCAGCGCGGGGCTCAGGAGCCAGGACTGCGGTGTGTGTGTGTTAGCTGTGCGCCTGCGCTTGGTGGGGGCGGGCCGTGTCCGTCACCGAAGGGTGTAGTTGGCAAGCGCATGCACCGCGCTGATGGGCAACCAATTGCACTTCTGAGGCAGCACGGTGCGTCCTCTCCCGGCGTATCTGGCCCATGCATCGCAGTCAGCCTCCCTTTTGATTTGCAGCTGTGTGACTGGGTTTCGGGGGTCTGCCTGGCCGGCTGGCCTGACTTTGGTGTCGTGTTTCGGACGGCCTTTGGGCCTGTTTTGCTCCTCTTTGCTTGCCTGCCTGCCGGCTGCTTGCTGCCTGTTGCACAAAAGCCACATGGCTTGCTTTCCTTGCTGGCACTCGCCTCTTCCTTCTCCCGTCCTCGTCCTTGATTGTCCTGCCTTGACCTGGCCGGGGTTTCTGAGCGGGGGTGCCGAGGGTCAGACTTGCATGTCCTGCTTGTGCCTGCGTCGGCAGCAGAGCCTTCGCTGTGTAGACTTTCCCGTCTGAAATGAAACAAACCTGCTGGCCATCTGTGGCCATCCACGGCCCCGCCGCCAGTCCTTCAACCTGTGGACGTTTCTTCTCGGACAGAGCTCTAGTCTGGTAGGCCCACCTGTACATCATACTGGAATTATTTGTCGTTGTTTTGGGGTCAGGCTGAATCATTGGCTAGGGCGGTGAGATTGTGATGACAAGCTAAAGCGTTGGTGTGCATAATCAGGGCGGGCAAGTGCTTCCGTGCGAGCTTTGCCGGTTATCGCCCTGCAACATGGTAGGATGTATCTTTGGGGTATGGAACTTTCAAACAGGACCGCACTATACTGCGTCATCATTGCTGGCTGTGGCAGACAGACATGCTGGTTTCGTTCTGGTTGGACTGACAGTTTAGTCAGATGCGTGCCCGTGCAAAGCGAGCTTGTCACTGGGACACTGTGTGAGCATCTTCACATGAATGTGTGTTGCAACTTCGCAGCTCACAAGGAAAAGCAAGGGTGTCCACAGTCTTGCGGGCGAAACCCCGCAGGCGAAACACATTCTGGTGCATTCTGATTAGACTGACCGTACCCAGCTCTGAGCTCTGCTTGCATATGCTCGTTCCCAAGTTACACACTTGAGCAATATGACGATGACAGCCAAGCCCAATATGACGTTGACACCATCCCTGTGCTAGGGCCGCGGCCGCTGCGTGCAGGTTAGGTAGGTGGCCTCATAAGGTATCTTTTGGCACCCCGGAGCTTGCCGCAGTCCTGGTCTTATATTGTGCTAGTGGAATATAAAGGGCATGTACAGAGCTGCTAACATATCAATCTCCTCTCTCGTCAACATCGCCGTCGCGGCTCGCCTGCTCGCCCCTGGATATCAACTGCCCAAGGCGCCAACGGTTAGTATCCTTAGCACCACCCAGAGACAAACCTGCAAGCAGCTGAAAGGATAACCGGACACCATGGAAGGTGAGAGCTGTGAACCAACCTCACGCGCTGCTTGGTTTAACGCTGCTTGGGGCAACTCGCTCTGCATTGGATTGGCCGCACGTCGGTGTGGCGCGGGCTGTTGCGGGTGTAGCGGTCATGACCACACAGGCTCAGTTGGCAGCTGTCAGCTCAGCAGTAGTGCTGCCACAACTGCTGTCCATATAATGACTGGAGCTCCTGGGCCTGCTTGCAACCTTATCAGTGCCCCAGGCTGTGTGTTTTCAAGTTGGCCCCGCCGTTATGCATGCAAAGCGTGCACCAGTGTGCATGCCGGTCGTCGTTACTAGGGGCTCAATTTTGCGCGCGCCGTGCTACTGACAGCCTTGGTGCACGTTTGCATGTCCTTCATACAGGAGTGGGACGGCCCCTGCGCATGGCCAGCGCTCTGCTCTTGCTTGCTTTGGCGACCATCGCTCAGGGTCAGTGACCAGCAGAACGTTGGCAGTCGATTTACCTGTCATGTTGCTGCTTGCACCTATGGCATCACTTGTCTGTTTGCCGTTGCCCCATATTAATGTGCCAGCCTTTTGTTCACTGATCCGCATGCAATCCAATACGAGTTGGCAGAGTGAGTAACCTACAGCCCAATACATGCTGAATGCCACGCATACACAACCGCTTGCTGGGCCCTGAGATGGGAACGGAGCTCTGAAATGCGTATGTATGCAATGCACATGTCCGCTGCTGTGCCGCAGGTCAAGGTGCGTTGCGGGCGCAAGGCTTGAGGTCACGGGCAGCCAAGCCAATCGGGCAGATGTGGTTGCAATTCCTGCTGTTGGCTCGCACTGCTTGCGCACCGTTCAGCCCGCTACACATCACCCTCGAAGACCGAACCTATGCAGTCCCCTCTGCTGTCCCCTGTGTGCACTTATGCATGTCTGCCTCAGACTGGCGGCCGGGTGCACGGTGGACGATTGGGACATAGCGTTGATGCTGCCACTGACAGTCCCTGCGCTGCCACCCTCATCGCTGACCTCCTCTCACTGATTTAATGCTATGCAACCACACATTGCAGTGGTCGTACCACCCAGCGGAAGCTTCTCATTGGTGACGGGGACGCTGCCATGGAACAGCGGCAAATGCCTGGACAGCCCTGGTGGGCCTGCCAAGGGCAACGCGCTTCAGCAGTATGACTGCAACCAGACACCAGCTCAGGTCTTGACTGCAGCTTGGGTTGGTGAGTGATTGGATGAGTGGCCGTGTATGCAGAGTGCATGCACCCGGACCGGCAGCATACTACAAACCAATTTGCATGCACACGCAGGGCATCGGTGACAGTCAACAAATACCACGCCTATTTCTGGTCTGCCGGTCTGACGCCAGCAGGCAAAACAACTCTGCACCCATGTAGTCACCGAGTGGTGCACAGCCAGCGACAGGACAAACCCGAATGTGCATGCGTGATTCGTTCCCTTGCGGCAGCGGCGTGCCTTCACAGCTTCACATGGTCATGCATGTGGCCTGCAGATGATGGCTGGTACCAGATCCAGACTGCCAGCGGGGGTCTGTGCATGGATGTGAGTGGCGGCGGGACTGCGCCCGGCACGCCCGTCCTGCTTTGGGACTGCGTCAACGGGGAGGAAAACCAGATGTTCCAGTTCGTCACCACTGACAGCAGGTATGGGCAGTGCTCGAGTGGTCTAATTTGAATGGCCGAGCATGCAGCTTCTGCAATCAGTGGGTGCATACGCTGGGCTCAGACTGCTGCCAGGCTTGCATTGCACCGCGCCCAAGGCGCCATGCGCTAAATCCGCTTCACAGGTCCATGCATCCTCCTATGTCATGCCCTCATGGTATGCAGGAGCGATGATGGTCAGCCCCGTTATGAGATCAGGCCACGCCATGCACCTGGCATGACCCTGGACGTCAACTATGGCAGCCCAGACGATGGTGCAAGCATCCAGATTTGGTGGAGTAATGGCGGTGGCTCGCAGAAGTTTGGGTTTGCGCTGGCAGACCCCAACCCCAACCCCAACCCCAACCCGGACCCCAACGGTGAGGCCCTCCAGAAGTCATTGCTGATGATATCGCCGTTGCAGCATCAGACTTTACTCGTCGACACAGGACTCTTGTCCTGACATGTTGTTGGTGATATTCTGGGAGAGCCTGTGTAGTCAGATTAGAGTGACAAGGAACGCATGTCGCATTCAACACACCGGTACACATAACGACTCTTACAACACTCCCCTGAAGTCACCTGAGTATTCCTTTCCATCACATGCCATTTCTACACGTGTGCATGTGTGTATCCCAGATCCCGAGATTCTGACCCTGCACAACGACGTGCGCGCAAGGCACGGCGCCCCCGCCATGGTGTGGAGCTCAGCGCTGCAGGCCTCAGCGCAGGGCGTTGCCGACAACCAGGCCGCAACCTGCTCGTTCGAGCACAGCGGCACGCCTGGCGTGGGTGAGAACCTGTACGCCAGCGGCGGGCAGGGCTCTTGGTCGGAGGCCAAGGTCTCCTGGTACGACCAAGAGGTGAGTGAACAGGTTCGCATGATGCCCACCTATAGGGATTGGCAGAGTCGTATGCTTTTCCGGTGGTCTGTGTGCATGCAGTGCAGCTAGCGCCCTGGTGTTGTCCACCGCGTTAATTCACCCATTCCCGTTCCTTCATGCATGCTCACAAACAACATGCACACCGGGATATCTGATTGCAGCGGGGTGCGGCACAAAGACCTTGCGCAACAGTGCAGCCAGTGAGCGCCTTGGGTGTTTCATCTATGTTAGGTCTTCATGCATATCACCGTTACTGTATGCATGTGTGGGACCTGCTGAGCATGTGTGCATGTGTGGGACCTGCTGAGCATGTGTGCATGTGTGGGATCTGCTGAGCATTACGTGTGCCCACACCGCAGATTGGCCTGTACGACTGGAACAACCCCGGCTGGTCACCTGATGCAGGCCACTTCACCCAGATGGTGTGGGTTGGCAGCACGGTGCTGGGCTGTGCGTGGTCCTCTGCCGGGGGCGCATGCCCAATGTTTCAGACGTACTACGTGTGCCACTACCAGGCCCCAGGTGAGCTAATGCATACATATAAACACCCACAGCGGCTCATGCACCTGTAATCTTCACCCGATGCCCTGGTGCATCACGCCACGAATGGTGACGCCGGCACTGTGTAGCAGCCGCACGCATGCTGCAATCAACGCAGGCGTGGACTTAAGTGCTGATTGTTCCTCCCAACACCTTTCCATTCGCCCATGCGTTGTTGCACAGTCTGCCAAACTCTCAGCTGGACCCTGCTGATTTATGCCTTTTATGTGGCTGTGCACATGTTGCTGCTTATCACACACAGGCAACGACGTCAGCGCTTACAGCAGCAATGTGCTGCCAACCCAGTAGGCGGATCAAGGCTATCAAGGCCATAACGAGTCCGGGCTGGAGGCGTGGACCACGCAAGCACGGGGTGCACTAAGGAGATGTAGATGTGATGTGGCAATAGCGCTGCCCAATACACTTAGCGGCTGTTACTGGAAATCTTGAACCATCAGTGCTTGCATCTCATTCCCCTGTACCCCTGCAGCACCCTTGCATATCCCATGTACCCCTGCAGCACCCTTGCATATCCCATGTACCCCTGCAGCACCCTTGCATATCCCTGCAGTACCCCTGCAGTACCCTTGCATGTACCCTGCATATCCCTTGTCCGCGGCGGCGGTCTGCAAGGCGTCGAGTGATCTATGGCTACGCTGTGGCAGCCCTGCATGGCTTGCCTTGTAGAGTAGGCAGCTGCACCCAGAGCTGCACCATTCTGATTCATATGTTGATTATTTGTAGGCATTCATCATTGTGCTTCTTGTGTCCCACATCGTACTCCAATAAACCAACACCATGCGCGCCCTGAAAACTTCAAAATGCGTGTGCTGAAAGTGATTTTCGTAAGTGCATGCCCTCACAATTTGTGCACTCTCCATGCCACATTAGGTCCACTCGGGATCCCAGTTGCCATCCTGCAAGCAAATGCGTTGGTTTCACGATGGCGAGCATGCTCCTGTGCCGTGAATGTTGCTGACCAACATGCCGCGTTGCATGCCCAGGCTTCAATACCCCACTGCAGGGCAATGTGCGTCCCCATTGTGTGTATGTGGTTTTTTGGAGCATTGTAAGCCCTCGCTCTTGAAATGCAGGGTCCATACAGAGGAGATGATGTAGCTGCGTGGTCACAGTAGTGCTGCTGTGCCGATATGTGGCCTTTGCCCAGAGCAGCCTGATTGGTTTAGAGCATGTTTGTCATCACACACAGCAGGCAACAACGTACACACTGTTGCGGTCAGCGCTGGTAAGAAGGACGCTGGCTGAGTGTGAGCGTGCAGTGCAGTCCGCATGCTTGTCTGTGCATGCATGTGCTATGCTGCATCCACCCCTGTGAGTACTTGTATTATGCATGCAGAAGAGCCGCAGGCCCCTCAAACTGCAGGGCCAAGCAAGTACTTGGTTGG
The DNA here is from genome assembly GCA_001662385.1 of Chlamydomonas asymmetrica. Classification (NCBI taxonomy): domain Eukaryota; kingdom Viridiplantae; phylum Chlorophyta; class Chlorophyceae; order Chlamydomonadales; family Chlamydomonadaceae; genus Chlamydomonas; species Chlamydomonas asymmetrica. The sequence goes on along the minus strand of BDDA01001404.1, from coordinate 742 downwards.
TCGTTTAATCATCAAGTCATCAAGGCCTGCAGTAACACAGCTAGCTGAACCAGCAGCCTTGCAGTGAGACATAATGTGCATGTGACTCCAGGAACACAATGCGATCGCATCCCTGTTGCCTCCTCTGCTGCCCCACTTCAGGTATATAATCAGCTGACTGGTACTTGGGTGCAGGCATTCTATGCATGCTCTGCGTCCATGCACCTTGCTAATCATCATCTTTGGCGTTTGTGGCCTTGCTGTGAGTTTCACCAGTCAAAACGTACGCCAGCACCTTCCCAGCGCCTGACAACTCGACCGTGCCATGGCAGCCATGCATAACTTTAATTGATGGTGTTTACATGCAGGTTACTTTTCTTATTGCTGGAAGGGAGCGGTCACATACGAGGAAACTGCTGCAGACACATTCACAACAGCGCAGGACAAGCCTGACCCCCTGGGCCCAGAAACGCAGCCGGAGCAAAACGACAGGGACAGGGACGAAAGAAATACAGGTAGGCAGAGAGCTTGCGCAAGGCCGACACAACAGGCATAAGCAGGCAAAACGGCAGGCCAGGACAGCGGAGGGAGATAACCAGCACCTCATTGCAGTCTATAAACCCCGACGAGGGACACCGCACCAACCCACACCCAGCACACACCGGCGGCACTCAGCTCCCGCCGCGTCCAGGCGGCCACGCCAGAACGGCTGTTGATTGTGCGACGACAGCGCACCTACCTATCCCCCCCCCCCCCCCCCCCC
>BDDA01001402.1:0-21125 GCA_001662385.1 Chlamydomonas asymmetrica | reverse complement strand
CGGTGGTGGCAAAACGTCGAGAGCACCTTGCCAGAGGCACCTCCGGTGGAGACTATACCTGGCGATTCTGGGCGTTGGGCCGGCTCGTCCTGCAGGCACGCGGTCACGCAATTTGTCGGGTCATACACCTTTGTTAACCCTAAAATGGAAACTCTCGATCCCATCTAGGTACATGGCGTGCTTACAATTTACTTGTGACGAGTTTAGAAAACCCTTGTATTGTCGTGTTTTAACTAACGTCATACTTACGACAAGTCTTCAAAACCCTTAACCGTCACGTTTTAACAAGAAGGACGTTATGTGGGCTAGGTGCACTTAAAGTGACCTCACATCTCCGGCTCCTCCAAAGGTTGCTGAGACTTTTGCCAGCATATGTCTTTTGAGACTGGTAGGTGGACCCAAAGCCGCACTCAAGCGATCGCTCCAGTCATGAGAGAATCATCAAGGTGACACAACTTTCTTCTCTAATATACTAGTTGTTTGAATTACTTATATGCTTTATTACAATATAAGAATACAAAAATGTTTAAACATCGATAACTTCATGAGTTTCCATTTTAAACCTCACACGAGTGTATCGCACAGGCAGAAGCGCACTGCGCACGCGACCTCAGAAAGCTGCGCAAGTTGGGGCAGAACGTCGAGAGCACCCCCCAGCGACTGCACCTGGCGATTCTGGTGTGTTGGGCTCTCAAGGTTGCACAAGTGTCAGCGTGGCGCGCGCTGGAATGGTGGACTCCTTCACTCCAAAAATCCCTGGACAGCACACGACAGGGCGGACTTGGTCGGTTTGTGTTTGGCGACGGGATCTGGACATGCCGAGATCCCTGCAAGGTCCCTCTAGAATACGAGCTGGGCACTGTTTCTCAGAACGAGAATGGCTTTGGAGGCAAAAGAGATACATCGAGAAGGAACTCCAACAAGAACACTACACTGATACAGCCTTGCGAATAGTAAAACGGAAACTAATTAATGTTATTTTTTTAATTTCATTAGGGTTTATTTTTCTTTATATTATTCAAACTATATAAGTAAAAAGTTTTATATAAAAATAGGAATGATGGTTAGGAACTCCAAATGACTTCCTCAAACATCGGAGCGATCACTTAAGCGTGGCTGTGGGTACACCTACCGATATTTTAAAAGTTCCAAAGCAACTTAGATTTGAGAAATCAAATCGTCCTCCTTACGCTTGTGGCCATTGTGCCTTTTCAAAACAACTGTAAAAGAGGTTACGCGGTTTAAAAGCCACGAAGGTTGCCCTTATTTGTTAATAGAACTGCACGTGAGTTTCCGTTTTACGGTTTCCACGAGTGTACTACAAGACTCGGAAAGTGGAGGCCCCCTGCCAAATCTCGATTGGTGAAAGCTTTCGGGTCACTGTTCACCCCCCTAGCTTCTTCATTCAGCCCTCGTTTCACGCTCCTGAAGGCTCTTGTGAGGCGGCACGTTCGAGGTATCTTTGCCAGAATCTTGTTCGGTGAGTCCCAGGCACGCGCACGCGCAGAGGGCCGTGTTTGAACACCCTGAGTCGCACACAACAGGCTTCTATGAGCACTGACCCCTTTCATCGGGTCTGTCTGGTCAGGAAGGCTGCTGTGGAGCTCTGCGCGACGTCGAACCACGAGTGGCCGCGAGCCATTTTTCACCGGTTGCTACTGACACGCAGCTCCTCCGCTCCTCTGCCCTTCCAATATGGTAAGGTTCTGTGTCAAGGGCCCTGAGGAGGCCCTCGCTGGTCCGCACGCCCTCAACATGGGAATCGTTGTGCACCGAGGATGGGTATTTAGACGGATGTGATTCGGGTTGTTTGGGCCCTACCATGCCCCCCCCGCTTCATGCCCTTGCAGATGGACTTTGGCACTATGAACGTGGAGGTGACTCGCAAGCCGGGTGACGGTATCGATGTGGCAGGCCTGCTGACGCGTGCTGATGCCTTCATGGCGTGTACGGGGGTCTCTGACGACATGAAAGATAGCCTGCGGCCGCTGTTGACATTAATATCTTATATAAAAAGAGTTCAGCTTTTAACTGCACTCGTCCAAGACATTTGTGACGGCTGTCGGTGATGTCCAATAGCGCTTAGCCCATCCCGACGGCGCACCTGTTGTTGACACCAGCACGACGCGCAAGCGCATTTGCGCGTACCACCCCATGAGTTGGTGTGCGAGGCGGTCGTCGAGATGAGGAGGATTGTCAGCGTCCACCATGATGACTGAGTTTTGCTCGATGCCGACCTGGAGATCCTCCATCCACGCGCACACGTGGGCTGACATGTTGCGCAGGGGCCTGGTCGGGAACAGGCCTGTGTTGCGGGAGAAACAGCGCTTACAATTGAGTTTTTGCGCAAGCGCAAGGGCGGATGCTGGCCCGTCCAGCAGCACTGATTTGACGGTGCCCACGATGCGCGAGTCGGTGTCGAAAGTGTCAGTCTGTGTCATTTACGTTGCTTCCTACAGTATTCGTGATAAACTTGTGGTGCTTAAATATACGCATCAAATGCGTTTCAAGAGTTTCAAGATGACACTTCAAAACCAGGGATGATAACCGCAGGGCCAGGCTCGCAGGTGTCATCGGCAATGACTACTATCGTGTTGCCATGGTACACCTAACCAAGAGATTTCTGCAACACCTTTCTCTCGGCTTCAGGGTACAGGAGTGTCTTTGAACTTTAGGCAGGTGAGACCTAACAGTACTCTAAACCATTGCTCCTTGGCTTCCTCGAATGCTTTGAAACACTCCCTTGAAAGTTTTTTTTTCCATGATACTTCCACACCTATGACACGCTTTTGTGGTGTTATATTCATTAAGGATTACGATCCTTACTCGTCTTGAGAGCGGTCAACGCATCCGTCACCCTCTGGTCTTTCGGAATTGTAAGAATATAATGGCAAAAAAGAGTCATGTAACAAAGAGTCAACAAGCCCGGATGATTGCGGATATACCCGAAGAATTGCAGGATATAATTTGCAAACACCTAGACCCAAAATCCCGAGCCAAGATGCGCATGGCGCTTTGCAAAAGGCATATACCGCAAACTGTTCTGGAAAATAACAAAAAATTATCAATGTCAGAAAATTATATTCGGCGCCACAGAGAAGCTATTCGCAACAAGCAAAAGCAGTTGCCAAGCAAGATTGAAGAGTTTCTCATCACACAAGTTTGCCAGCTGCAAGAAGACATATACGCGAGAGAAGTGCTATTATCCATCGGTATTATATGCGTCAAATGCTGCGGCGCAGAAATGAACTCATACGACATTGTTGCACTACAACGCCATGTGCGAAATCAAACTCTTAGCGATGAGATTCTCAAGCGATTTACAGGTACTGCAACGTCAGATCAAGATCAAATGGAAGCGTTTATAAAAACTTTGGCAGAGTTCTGTTCAGCGAAAACGTTCAAAATGTTGATGAATCATGCGCCAACATGCGAAATAATCATTCAAGGTCTTCAGGGCAATCACGGTTGTGAAGCATTGGTGTTTCATATGGTTTTACACAGTAATCATAATCTTTTGGAACACGTAATATTTGGTGAGATTTCACCAAAGCTAGATTACAACTTGAATAAGAAATTGATTGACAGAATGTGTGAGTATATTGTTAGTAGCACCGCTGGGAACTTTGCCGATTTGCCAGGCAGCTTGAATACGTTGATGCAATACTTTGGAAACAAATTGTCTGCTCAAACTATTGAATGTATTTTGGACAAGGCAGAAGAATGCATGAATTGGAAGAGTTCATTTTACATCTCGCAATTCATAAAAAAATAAACTACACCACATGAAACCACTACAATCAATACGTAAGAAAAAAGCGTAGAATAAGAGTTCAATAAAGGTTGGCGGATTGTTAGCTGCCATTTATTTCGGTGGACATTTCAACCCGATTAACATTATGTTTTTCGCTAAATTGCGCAAATAATTGGAGGACTTTTTAGCGCTTGTGTTTTACAAACAAAACATTACAACAAAGTCCAAATAATTGTAAAATAATTCGTGGGTATTGCATGTAACACAAAAGTGTCTAAATAAATTTACTCGAGTTTTACAATCGTAAGATCAACAACGGCACGTTTATGTTTTACAAACAAAACATTACAACAAAGTCCAAATAATTGTAAAATAATTCGTGGGTATTGCATGTGACAAAAAGTGTAAATGAATTTACCCGTGTTTTACAATCTCGTAAGATCCACAACGGCACGTTTATGTCGAAGCGAGACTCTCAGGAAAAGTGTCAAGGGAGCGGCCTCATAGCTTGATAGTGCTTTTATAAACCCGGCTAAAACATACACGGCGGCTCAGTCCTTTTTGGGCATGTGTTGGGATAAGGGCGTTGACTGATGTCAGAAATCTATGAGACGCGCGTATACATGACATTAACAAACTATAGAGAGAAGTCCGGCGGCCTTTTAATTCACACCCGCATCTATAACAAAAACATCGAGTGTTTCCATCAATGTCGTCTGAAAACAGAAATACATTGGATGCACATTTTGCACACCGAACGGAATTCATTGAACCGCCGCTCATAAACACATCCAACCATGGAACATGACACTTTATATATAAGTAATTCATCATAAAATTTATCAGACCGTTTAGGTTATAACTGTGTTAAGAGTAATTAGCGTGTTTCCTGTCTTTCACATACACATTTTCTTAAAAATACTTATAAATCCTAACAAATCTCTTTGGCATAATAAAATAAGTAGCTCCCCCAAACCAATGATACATATAACTACTAATTATAAAACCTTGTAAAAAAAGTAGTAATGTGTATTGGAAAGAGGCACACTATTGTTGCTGGTATAATAAAATAAGATTAAGAAGAAGCTTTCCTGCTTTGCAACTTTATAAATATTGAAGATACTGTTGAGCCTTTATGAAACCAAGCCTTTTTATCATACAAAACCCGTGTGAGACCGTTTACGTTATAAAAGGCGTTGCGGTTTGGCGTAATTAGCGCGAAATCTGTCTTTCATATTTCTTAAAAATGCTTATAAATCCTGATTTTGGCATAGTAAAATAAGTAGTGTGCTCGCGGCCATGTGATATACTTTATCTCTCAGCAACGCACAACTATTTATTTCCTGTTCTGCAACTCTGTAAAATCTTTGAACACAACTTTTAAAAAATATAACCTATCATATAAAACCCATGTAAGACCGTTTACGTTATAACCGTGTTAAGCGTAATTAGCGTGTTTAGATTTCCAGTCTTTTATATAAACATTTTCTTAAAAATACTTGTAATTCCTAACCAATCTCTTTGGCAAAGCCTATCTTAGTAGATCCAAAAGAGATGATACACATTACCACTAATTATAAAACCCTTTAAAAAAGCAATACTGTATTTTTGCAGGTCTAATAAAATAAGATTAAGAAGAAGCTTTTTATATTTCTTAAAAAATTACCTATCATATAAAACCCATGTGAGACCGTTTACGTTATTAAAGGCGTTGCGTGTTATATGTACAATAAGTACTCTTTGAAAAGGGTTACAAAAAAACTCAAATTGAATATATATTCCAGTCAAATTCAAGGCCAATACAAAAAGTTCTTGAAATATACAAAGAGAGTAAAAACATATGGTCATTTTTTGAGTAAAGAAGTAACCCCTGAACCAAAAATATGTTAAATTAGAAAATCTACGCAAACACAATACAATAAGTTCCGCTTTGAAAAGGTCCAAGGGTTACAAAAATACTCAAATTGAATATATATTCCAGTCAAATTCAAGGCCAATACAAAAAGTTCTTGAAATATACAGAGAGAGTAAAAACATAGTAACCCTAGAACCAAAAGTACAAGTTATATCTTCTCTACCGCTGTTATGGAAATTATAACAGAAGTCAATTACAATCCCGCTAATATATAACAAAATATGGAGATTTATCAAGCTTTGCTCTACAAGTTATATCTTCACTGTCGCTAAGTCGTGATATGCGTGTTCAGCGTAATCTGCTCGATGTTTAGCGCAGCTTACCTTTGGTTTAGATGAGATCTTTTATATAAACAGTTCTTTAAAATACTTGTAATTCCTCACCAATCTCTTTTGGCATAGCCTATCTGAGTAGCTCCAAAGAGACGATACACATAACTACTATTATAAAACCCTTAAACAAAAGTAGTAATGTATTTTTGCAGGTCTAATAAAATAAGATTAAGAAGAAGCTTTTTATATAAACATTTTCTTAAAAAGCTATCATATAAAACCCATGTGAGACCGTTAACGTTATTAAAGGCGTTGCGTGTTTAGCGCAACTTAACTTTGGTTTAGCGCAGCTTACCTTTAGTTTAGGAGACAACAGCGAAAGTATATTCTAACAAAGTATTTTTATATCAATCCGTGTGTAAAGCGGAATATATATATAACTAATCGCAAAATCCTTCTATAACATAAAGTTTAGTAACCCTAGAGATACGATAAGTCAATATAGACTCGCTATCACCACGGGATTCAGCGCAGCTTACCTTTGGTTTAGGAGACAACAGTGAGGCAAGAGACAGCAGACAGGAGGCAGGAGCGAGAGACAGGAGGCAAGAGACAGGAGGCAAGAGGCAGCCGCGTGTGCCCTCTTCATCCATCAGTGTGACTGGGACTTCAAGCACCTAAAGCGGTTGTCTCCTGTCTCTTGCCTCCTTCCAATTAATATTTTGCAAAGTTTATAGAAAATATGCCCAATGTAATGTGTTAATATCGCAAATATAATTTGGGGCTAAAGGCAGCCATTCAAAGAAAACACAAATGATATAAGGGCTTTTCTTCCATACCAACAGTCAACACAATGGATACAGTCACATTTGGCAAGTACAAAGGGCAAGTACAAAGGGCACCCGATCTCTGATTTGTTATCTGACACCAAGTACTGTGAACTGCTCAAAAGCCAACAGTTTTTGAAAGCGAAATATATTACAATCTACAATATATACAACAAAAATGGACAAGATGTCCCAACGCCCGAACGCAATAGACTGCAAAACAAGTTTTTAGACGAGGCTTATGCTTTACAACTACGTGATTATTTATTCCCACAAAAAGCCGATTGGCACAAGTTTATCAAGTCTTGCAAAGAAAACTACCCTGCACTTGCACCCACTTATGAAAGATTAAATGAGCTCTTTGATGATAGTAGCAGACTTTCTCGACACGACATGTGCACTATTGTGTTCGAGGCAGACTATGACTGGGATGTGCTGATAAAAACGCATACGCCATATGATGACGTAGAAAAGATAACACAAGACGAGGCACTTGCAATCAAAGATATCCGCAGTGGCGCAAAGATAGGATTGAGAATAGGTAATGCGGCGGAAACAAACGTGATTAATGGTGTTGCATGTGCATATATAGGCTCTGCCATCCGACTTTTTATCGAAATCAAACCAACAGTCGGTGATGAGTACCCTTGTGTATTGCGGAAAATGAGGGACCAAATAAAATTGGTCCAGGCAGATCGTGAGTTTCGTGCCCAATCCGGTGTTTATAATATCTGCATTTTGATGATTGGCAGATTTGGGAGTGAGACAACCTCATTACAAGATTTGAAAATAATTTTCCGTCAGCACGATATATGTGTAATCCTTTTTGACGAGCTAAACATAGTTGAAGGACGTTGTAAATAAATCGTCACAAAACCGGATATGGGGACGCTTCTTTTGCGTAATATGCGCTTAATCTGCGTGTTTAGGTCATATGCGTAATATATAAAAACCACTTTAAAAAAAGCGTTAACATTTATTCGATCGGTCGATCGGCGCTTTCAGCTGTGCGACATGACATAGGTAAAGTATTTACTTCTTATCATCTCCCCTGAAATTTTATGATTATCATGTATCACACGTCTCTCTCCATGAAATGGTTTCCCTTCTTGGCTCCTAAGAGATTATGGTATACATATACTCTAAAATACATAAAAAAACTAATCGATAAATATCATCTATATTTGTGTTCAAGTCAATATGGACTCCCTCTAACCACGGGTACGCGTTGTCTTCTTGGTCTCTCAATGTATTAAGCAGCTTAAGCTGGGTGATGAAGGATTAAAAACTGCCCGAATTCAAAGCGAGAATCTATGGTCCATCAGTATTAAAAGTTATCGTATAAGAAGCGAAAATCTATGGTAAAAAAGTGGCACCGTCTAAAAGCGTGAAAGAAGGTGCGTGTTTAGAACTATAGACATACATCATGCATCCAGGACTACAGATGGAAGGTTGTGTGCGCCTCAGTCACAGTGCGACCAAGTGGATGCGATTGATCCCGACAGCACCCGGCAGCAGGGGTATGTTGTGTGTGTGATACTCAGATCCTTAGCATTCCCCACCTTTTCTTTTTTTTATAAGGGGGTCTGTTAAAAATATTAAAAATGGGAAATTATTTAAGGGGAATTATTTAAGGGGAATACTAAGTATCAGAGTATCACCACCTTTTATTTTTTAAATACGGGAAATATTGCCTATTTTATAGATATCCTTATGTCGATAAAAGTACGTAAGTGAATCCCTTTGATGATGTTGAGCCTTTATGAAACCAATCCTTTTTATATAATCTTCAAAATAATTTCAAATCATTACCCTATAGAGAAATTAACAAAGCATAGTATAATTGACTTTTGATTCTCTATAAAACCATAAACAGGTTTAAGGTTTACGGTGTAAGCCTGGTACGTTTATAGCGATTCTTTGTGCGTATTTTACGTTACAACCGTAAGTTGCGCGTGATCGGCGTGTTTTGCATGATTCGATATTTTGCGCGAAATATATATGATATTTTGCGTATGTGAAGCGATACTATAACACTGTTCAAGTCAATATGGACTGGCGATAACCACGGTGCGCCATGTCCCTCTTGATCTCTCGATGTGGCTGGGTATTGAAGGATATTAAAAGTTACCGTATATAAAAGCGATATTATATGGGAAAATCTAAAACGAGTAATTTAGCGTGTTGCATGAAACAAATACCAACGTATGTTAACGCGTATTAACGCGTATTTAGCGTGTTTTATCGATATTTGCGGTGTTGTATGAAACAAAGACCAACGTATATTAACGCTATTAACGCGTATTAACCGTGTTATCGATGGTTATCAGCGTATTTAGCGTGTTATCGATGGTTATCCGCGTATTAAGCGTGTTATTGATGGTTCACAGCGTATTGAGCGTGTTATCGATGGTTATCCGCGTATTAAGCGTGTTTTATCGATATTTAGCGTGTTGCATAAAACATATAGCAACGTATATTAACGCGTATTAACGCGTATTAACGTGTATTAAGCGTGTTTTGTCGATATTAAGCGTGTTGTATGAAAGATAGACCAACGTATATTAACGCGTATTAACGCGTATTAAGCGTGTTTTATCGATATTTAGCGTGTTGAATGAAACATAGACCAACGTATATTAACGAGTATTTAGCGTGTTTGAACGTGTATTAACGCGTATTAACGCGTATTTAGTGTGCATTAACGTATATTAACGCGTATTAACGCGTAGTAAGTGTTTTTTTTCGATACTTATCAGCGTATTTAGCGTGTTGTATGAAACATATATCAACATATATTAACGCGTGTTTTATCGATGGTTATCAGCGTATTTAGCGTGTATTAACGCGTATTAACGCGTGTTTTATCGTTATTTAGCGTGTTGTATGAAACATAGACCAACGTATATTTTAGCGTATTAACGCGTATTAACGCTTATTATGCGTGTTTTAACGCGCGTATTAACGCGCATTAAGCGTGTTTTATCGATGGTTATCAGCGTATTTAGCGTGTATTAACGCGTGTTTTATCGATATTTAGCGTGTTGTATGAAACATAGACCAACGTATATTAACGCGTATTAACTCGTATTGAGTGTGTTTTATCGATATTTAGCGTGTTGTATGAAACAGAGACCAACGTATATTAACGCGTATTAACGTGCATTAAGCGTGTTATCGATGGTTATCAGCGTATTTGGTATGTTGTATGAAACATACGTATATAAAGCGAATATATATGCGACCCATCTATAATGGGTAATGTATAACAAGTAACCCTATAGATACGATAAGTCCATTGACTCGCTCTAACCACGGCAGCCCACAACCCGCTTGATCCCTTGATGTGGCTGGGACTTCAAGCACCTAAAGCGACTGTCTGCTAAAAACGACAGGTGCTGCTGCACCGAAGGTACCTATGGCAGCGTGTTTAGCGTGTTTAGGTAATTTGCGTAATTTGCGTGAGTTGTGTGTGATCGGTGTACTTTGCGTACTTAACGCGAATTCGGCGTGTATAGCGTGTTCAGCATATTTAGCGTAGATGCGCAAAATGATGGAGAAACATCCGAAAGCTATAACAAAGGAAATAAAATGTCGTCACGTATCATATTATAATTTTAACTGTACTGAGATTAAACCTGTGTTGCTGAAATTAGGTATGTTGGCAGAGACGAGCATGATGATGTTCGTATACGATGTAGAAGAGTTGGTTGATGTGCCTGATGCTATCGATCCCAAAATACTACCACGAACCCCCACTAACTACCACTGCTTGCCGGTAGGCACCCGTGGTGATACCCTTACCCTACCAATGAAAGTACCGTACTGCTTGATACCCTTACCCTACCAATGATACCCTTACCCTACCAATGCCATCGTGTGATACTCAGATCCTTAGCATTCCCCATATTTTCTTTTTTTTATAAGGGGGTCTCTTGTAAAAAATCAAAATGTTTTTTAAGGGGAATACTAAGTATCAGAGTATCACCACCTTTTCTTTTTTAATAACGGGGTCTCTTATCATTATTTAATAGGAACTAATCGATACATATCATCAATAAACGCAAAGTGATACCGCATATAAAGCAAATATATATGCGACCCAATCGCTATTTTTGTGACCCTAAAGATACGATAAGTCAATATGGACTCGCTCTAACCATAATCAGCACGAAATCTGCGTGTAGCAGAGCGCAGCTGCGCTTGATCCCTCGGTGTGACTGGGAATTGAAGCACCAAAAGCGGCAAAATCATAAGCAAACCGTTGCGTGCTTGGGTCCCTGATGCCTTCGTGTGATACTCAGATCCTTAGCATTCCCCATATTTTCTTTTTTGTATAAGGGGGTCTCTTATACAAATTCAAAATATTTTTAAGGGGAATGCTAAGTATCAGAGTATCACCAACCTTTTATTTTTAAATAAGGGTAATATTAACTATTTTATCGATATCCTTATATCGATAAAAGTACGCAAGTGAATCCCGTCTACAACAGCCGCGCAGCTATATATGTACAATTTACCTGTAAAGTATGATGGTCAAAGATGTAATGTGTGAATATGTAGAGCGCGTGTACCCTCTTGATCCCTCAGTGTGGCTGGGACTTGAAGCACCTAAATCGGCATAGATGGTCAAAGATGCGATTTGTGAATATGTAAAGCGCTTGTACCCTCTTGAGTATTTTGCCTTACAAGCTTAAGTTTCGTGTGATCTGCATATTGTGCATGTCTTTGTGTATTTTGCGCATTTTGCGTGACTTTGTGTATGTTGCGTTACAAGCTCAAGCACGCTGCCTGATCACCAGTTGTGTTTCTCTAGGCTAGAAAAGCTGTCTTGTTTGTGTGTTCTGGTTTGCATAGCTTTGAGGCTTATCCGCTAGGGCGTACCGCAGATAAGGTGGTCCCTTCATATCCTCGCTTGCATTCTGTTGAGCCGCCTAGGTAGGGCGAGTTGGCTGCTGGGCCAGCCAACTCGAGCTCTCGCTTCCCAACACCTTCTCCTCTTTGCTTTCCATCGGGGGCCTTTACAGACTGCGGATTTGAGTACAACCTGTGGTGTAAGGCTGAGCGCGAGAGTTGACAGCTGAAGAGGTCACGCCTGCCAGGTGACCCGAGTCTCTGACTTGGAGAACAGTTTGGAGCCAAGCTTCAGCTGCTAGGCGAGCAGAGCGGGGGTTCGGGCCCCACAGGATATTGGGTGTGCGTCGTCTCCCTTGGAGGTGGAGGTCAGCCGCCGGGCACGCAGCCGCCAGTACTCCTTCCAGTCACGTCTAACTTGCCCGCATGCATGCATGTGACTGGTCAGCTGTGTGGATTGATGCATGCTGAGAATGCAGCTGCATGGGATAGGTCAGGAGCATGACAGCTTCTTGATATGCTTGCTGGGTTTTGCATGACAGAGGACGATGCACGTGGGTAGCCGCGTGAGGTGGATTACTGCTAGTTTAAGGAGCTTGCATGCCAGCTGCATGGACATGAGCAGATACCTCGAGGCTGCGGGTGCACACGCGGTAACGGGCATGATTTGGGGCACCGTCTGCATGGTGCATGAGACGCGGTGACTTCCCTTTCAGAGATGAACAGGCAGCAGCACGCATGCGTGCATGAGTGTGCCAGACACATGTGAGCAGCCATGGGGCTGCGTGAGTGTGCCGATTGCATGAGCATGCATGCAGCAGCACGCGGAATTGTTTTTAGTAGGAGGGGAAGGGTTGGCATGCATGCGGCATCTGCTGTGTCGGCGAGACTTGGGTGCATGGGCTTGAGTTCAGTCCGAGACACCTTGGTTGGCATGCGTGAATGCGCCCGCGTATGTGTCAGAACCGGTTACGCAGCAGAACCGTTCATATCGTGACAACTTCGAGCAAGAATATAGAAGCCCAGTATATCTAGTACACACAAAGCACCTAGCATCAAGACCTCTAGTACGATAAAAGGAAAATTTCACGCTGACACGCACATGTGTCTGGCCACGCCAACTTTTGTCGACAACTTTGTTTGCAGGATGCCACGACAATCCAGAGTGCATCACGCAAGGGAGCCTACGCCACACATCGACGTCCAGAGGCACCGGGGATATGAGACGATACCCACGAGATCATCTCTGCATGAAAAGTGATATCAAAACAGGTCAATATGTTGACACAACGACTGTCACGTTCACATCAGTTTTTACACGCCATGCAAAACTTTTGCAACATGCGACAACCTGTATAGCCCGCCAGCCTGCGCTAACATCTCCTGCCCCGCACACAATAATGTCGTGCAAAAGTCCATTGCCCTCAGCCACGCTTCGCGACCGCACAAACATTTCAAGCCGACGCACACGTTTCCTTTGATCGCGACAGCTTTCCTTGGCTATGACAACCCAGACGGCACTCACAAAAAGCCTACACCACACTCACAAAAAAGTCTACGCCACAAATCGTAATCCAAATATGTGACGGTGCGAAACAAGATGGCACACACGCGAAGGAACGCACAAAATTAGCAACACACCGTAAAATCCATGTACATGCACCACTTGCGACACGTGGCACCAACCAACACCACTCCGCACCACTCGCCGACACTCAGCAACACACAATGACAACACTCCACACCACTCGCCGACACTCCACATCACTCACATCCGCACTCCGGACTTCCGCAACGCCTTGACAGCACCGGCGGTGTTGCGGAACGCTTTCGCGTTCGCGGGGTTATCCGTTACCAAGTTAATCACTGCGGCAGCAGCGGCGTTCCGTGCGCCCAAGGTGCCCTCGTCAAGGACCTTCACCAACGCAGGGAACGCGCCGGCAGTGTTGCGAAAGGCGTTCTGGTTGGCGGTGTTGTCGTATGCCAAGTTCTGCAACGCGCCGGCAGCACGCTCCTGGGTGCCCGGGCTGCCCTGGTCTAGTGCCTTGACCAACGCAGAGAACGCGCGAGGGGTATTGCGAAAGGCGGCCCGGTTTGCGGGGTTGTCGCTCGTCAAATTATGCAATGCAGAGGCAGCATCCTCCTGAGCGCTCGGGGTGCCCCGATCGAGGACCTTGACCAAGACAGGGAACGCGCCGGTGGTGTTGCAGAACGCGTCCTGGTTCGCCGTGTTGCTTACCACCAAGTTGGCCAACGCGCCGGCAGCGGCTTCCTGGCCGTCCGGGTTGCCCCGATCGAGGACCTTGACCAACGCAGGGAAGGCGCCGGCGGTGTTGCGGAAGGCGTCCTTGTTTGAGGGGTTGTCGTGCGCCAAGTTCCGCAACGCGCCGGCAGCAGCTTCCTGGCCGTCCGGGTTGCCCCGATCGAGAACCTTGACCAATGCAGGGAAGGCACCGACGGTGTTGCGGAACGCGTCCTGGTTCGCGGTGTTGTCGCGCGCCAAGTTCTGCAACGCTCCGGCAGCAGCTTCCTGGCCGTCCGGGTTGCCCTGATCGAGGACCTTGACCAACGCAGGGAAGGCGCCGGCGGTGTTGCGGAAGGCGTCCTTGTTTGAGGGGTTGTCGTGCGCCAAGTTCCACAACGCTCGGGCAGCATGCAATTGGACGCCCGGGTTGCCTTGGTCTAGGGCCTTGACCAACGCAGGGAAGGCGCCGGCGGTGTTGCGGAACGCGTCCTGGTTCGCGGTGTTGTCGCGCGCCAAGTTCCGCAACGCTCCGGCAGCAGCTTCCTGGCCGGCCGGGTTGCCCTGATCGAGGACCTTGACCAACGCAGGGAAGGCGCCGGCGGTGTTGCGGAAGGCGTCCTTGTTTGAGGGGTTGTCGTGCGCCAAGTTCCACAACGCGACGGCAGCAGCTTCCTGGCCGTCCGGGTTGCCCCGATCGAGGACCTTGACCAACGCAGGGAAGGCGCCGGCGGTGTTGCGGAAGGCGTCCTTGGTCGCGATGTTCTCACAAGCCAAGTTCCCCAACGCGCCGGCAGCAGCTTCCTGGCCGTCCGGGTTGCCCCGATCGAGGACCTTGACCAACGCAGGGAAGGCGCCGGCGGTGTTGCGGAAGGCGTCCTTGTTCGCGATGTTCTCACAAGCCAAGTTCCGCAACGCTCGGGCAGCATGCTCCTGGACGCCCGGGTTGCCTTGGTCTAGGGCCTTGACCAACGCAGGGAACGCGCCGGCGGTGTTGCGGAAGGCATCCCGATTGGGGGTGCTGACCAATGCTAAGCTCCGCAACGCTTGAGCGGCAGCCTCCTGCATGCCCGGGTTGCCCTGATCGAGAACCTTGACCAACGCAGGGAACGCGCCAGCAGTGCTGCGGAAGGCGTCATTGTTCGCGGGGTTGTCACGAGTCATGATCCGTAGTGCGACTGCACCGTGCTCCTGGGAGCCCGGGTTGCCCCGATCGAGAACCTTGACCAACGCAGGGAAGGCGCCGGCGGTGGTGCGGAACGCATCCCAGTTCGCGGGGTTGTCATAAGCCAAGTTCCGCAACGCTTGGGCAGCATGCTCCTGGGCGAGTGGGTTGCCCTGATCGAGGACCTTGATCAACGCAGGGAACGCGCCGGCGGTGTTGCGGAAGGTGTCCCGGTTCATGGGGTTGTCGCAAGTCCAGTTCTTCAGTGCGGCAGCAGCATGCTCCTGGGCGAGTGGGTTGCCCTGATCGAGGACCTTGATCAACGCAGGGAACGCGCCGGCGGTGTTGCGGAAGGTGTCCCGGTTCATGGGGTTGTCGCAAGTCCAGTTCTTTAGTGCGGCAGCAGCATGCTCCTGGGCGAGTGGGTTGCCCTGATCGAGGACCTTGACCAACGCAGGGAACGCGCAGACTGTGTCGTTGACGGGAGCGGCATCCTGCATGCGTGGGTTGCACTGATCAAGATCCTTAACGAACGCAGGGAACGCGAATGGGTTGCCCCCCGCGAACGGATTGCCCGGGTGTATGACCTTGTCGAACGCAGGGAACTCGAACGGGTTGCCCGGGTGTATGACCTTGTCGAACGCAGGGAACTCGAACGGGTTGCCCGAGTGTAGGACCTTGTCCACCGCAGGTGCAACCTGGATGAGAGCAGCGTCGTCACTCGGAAGGCCCTACGGACATACCGCAGGCGCGAAGAAGATCAAGGCGATGCAGATGTTGCGTCTTGAGCTAAAACATGTTCGGGGTTTTGCACATGAAAATGCTCACCGGGTTGGATGAGAGGCACAAAGGCCCTGCCGCATCGGTCGCAGCGACCGCCACGTCCCGCTCTCGAACAGGCGTTTTAAGCATCAACGTTGCAAGGATGCTCATCGTCGCGAGGGTATCGACGTGCGTCGCGCCGAGGACCTGCTTCCGACCCTCCAAGCACTGCTCGTAGACCTTGACGGCATCACCGTCCTTGCCCTGGCGGTGTAACGCGTTTGCCAAGTCGTTCATCGTCGCGAGGGTATCGACGTGTGTCGCGCCAAGGACCTGCCTCCGACCCTCCAGGCATTGCTCGTAGAGTCTGATAGCCTCGGCATACTTGCCTCGACCATTCAACGAGACTGCAAGGTTGTTCATCGCCGTGAGCGTCTCGGCGAGCACCTGGATGTGCTCGGCATGGACGTCTTCCAATCCCGAGCGGCGGGTGACGATGCGTATGGCCTCCTCGATGTCCGCGTCGTGATCGACAAGTATGCGATACGCTGCTGCGATCTCTGAAGGCCAATCGAGCATGTCGATGCATCTTCGTAGCAACGCCACAGTATGCGCCACGTAACGCTCCTCGGCCTCGGCAACCCACCGTGCTGACCCTCTACCTTCGCGCACGTCCTGAAGCCCAATAATCCAACGATCGATGGCATCGCGCGCGGCGGGGGGCATGATGATCCGATCCCTGTCGAGCACCTCGATGAGGTCCTTGAACATCAGCCTTCGCAGGACCTTCGCCGCCTCGGTCGCCGGGTGCATATCGAGGACCGCGGCGGCGGCTTCCGTGTCGAACCACGCCGGCAGCACGCGAAGCTGGGTCACCAGACACTTCTCGTCGTCAGAAAGCGCACCAATACGGTCGACGATATCGGTGACGACTTCGAGCAGGTCATCGTCTTCTCGAAATGCAAGGCCGAGGTCGTCCACGCTGATGTGGGTAGTCCGTCCGTCCCTGTCGACCGCGAGCTTGAATCGCTCCCGAGCATCCTGCGGCGGTTTACATGCAGCATCGTGACGTGCACGTTAGATGCCTAGACAACTTTGAATCCAAATTCAGTCGTTTCAATGCAGTGCTAGCAAGCTGGGGCGACACGCACCTCGGTCTGGAGCAACTGCGTCAGCCGCTTGACTTTCGCGGTGTCCAGGTTCAGCTTCATGGGGAACTGCTGCCAGAAACTGGCGTACAACACTTCGACGCGGCCGGAAGCACCATATGCAGCTTTCCAAAAACGCTGGAGATCGGGTTGGAGTATGTGCAGATATGGGCCCCTGTCAGCCGCGACAATGGCATGCAGGGCATCAACGCCTTGATAAATGGCCGCGCCCTGGCGCGAGAGTTCCTGCGTCGAGGCCTGCACAGCGCTGACGCCTTGACGTAGAGCCAACCCCTGGCGTGACAGGTCCATCACGTCGGCTTGAACCGCGCTGACACCTTGGTAAATGACCGCGCCTTGACGGGACAGCTGCTGCGTAGAGGCCTGCACTTCGCTGACGCCCTGGTAAATGGTCGCGCCTTGACGTGACAGATGGTGCGTCGAGGCCTGCAGTTCACTGACGCCTTGGAGAACGGCCCCGCCCTGGCGCGAGAGATGCTGCGTCGAGGTCTGGACGGCGGTGACGCCTTGATAAATGAGAGCGCCTTGACGAGACAGTTGCTGCGTCGAGGCTTGCATGTCCTTGACGCCTTGGAGGGCGGCCCCACCCTGGCGAGAGAGGTCCATCGCGGTGGCATGAACGGCGTTGACGCTTTGGTGAAGGGCCGCGTTTTGGTGATGGTTGGCGAGATTCACGGCGGTGTTGAAGAACGCGACGACCCGGTCAAAGTCCTTGTTGTATGTATCGATCGCCGAGCGATACTGGTTGCTGTTGACAAAACGCTCCCAGACGCCTGCGGACCTGCACTCGGCACAGAAGGTCTCGATCCTCTCGAGAACCTGTTTGAAGTCCAGCACGGCGTTTTCGCACTGTCGCTGAATGTCGGCACTGCAGTTCCGCCCAAGGCTGGCAGAGCTCGCCTCGACCAAATCGAGAAACGATGCGGCGCGGCACACGAGTGCACGAATATCTGGGGCGTTCGTAGCAGCCTGCGGAGCGAGTTGCAAGCCAAAGTTACACCATGACTCGAGCGAAGACTCAAGCCGAACACGGGCAGGAACTCAAGCTGGAAGCCCTCACAAACCCGAACTCGTCCGACCTGTTCAACCCAGGTGGTGATGCGGGCGAGCGCGTCAATCACAAGGCCCAGTCCCGGGACCATCAGTGTCGCAGGCTGGACCGCTTGCAACGCAGCCCGCAGGTAAGGGATGCCCTGTGAAGCAAATCGCTGAATACAAGACAGCATGTGACACGAATGAGGATCGCGGCAGGTTTCGAGCATGAGCATACAAGTGTATCGATATGGTCGCGTGACTCACTTCCCATTTGCCCGGCTTGACCACGTCATTGAACCCTCCACGCTTTGGAGGGTTCATCTATGGACCTGCCTGCGGGAGGGTGGCGACACGATGGGCGTAGTCTTGCTCTATGCAACTGTGCAACATACATATCCGTGTGGTTGGACACACTGCTTGTAGTGACGGTCATTCACGTACCCAGCCCAGGTGCACTTACTTGGAAATATCGCAATGTGGCTGCTCTCCGTGTGCGTTACTGTAAGTGGCCTGCACTGTGCCTGACGCCTGCTTGGGCGTGCAGGCCACTAAGTTCACGGCAAAAAGGCGACACACAGCCGTTGGACGAGCGTAGACGAGCGACTATCCTTCACAGCCTGTTACAAAACAGTGGTATGCCACACATTATGCGTCCTGGGCAAGCGCATACGCAGACACATGCAACTTCAAGGGTTTCGAGCACGTCTAGGGTTCAGCCTCGCAACTCACGGCGAGTCCGAATAGCGCGGAGGACCTCAAGCGACCACTTGCGACCAGTGCTATAGTCTTATCCTGTCCAACAACGAGTCTATCAGCAAGCCTACAGGTCAGAGGATATGACGGAGAATACCACGACGGGAAGCGTGAAAAAACACAGTTCAACAACCTTTGGAGTCAAAGGCCAACATGGTAGGACTTGACAAAGCCGACAAAGCACAAGTTGCGCTCGCTCGTAGCTCACCTGCTGTGAAGCGTATGCTTGTATGGTCAGTGGAGGGCGTTTGGTAACAAGTTGTACAGTGCACACTGTACGCGACCTCTACTGCAGCAGTCCTCAAGTGTGGACAGAGGAAATGAGCAATCACACTTGGTGGAACTGTAGCGAGGCTTTATGACTTGGCGAAGGATGACGCCTTTCTGGCCTAGGATGACACCATGCCCACCATCTCCATGCTTTTGGCTCTCTGCGTGTGGGCTGTTGAGCAGTTGAACTTTTTAGGATATTGAACTTGTTGGCTGTGGCTCTTGCGTATCCGCCTGTTGTAGCTTTTTCCAGTGTCAGCAAAGCGCATGATCTTCACCGTGCAAATTGGTGAGACGGTCCTGGATGTGCATATGCTCCTTGCACACCAAAGGTACCTATGGCACTCGTTACATAACGGCAACACAAGAGCCCAAACGTTCAGCAACCAACAGCTAAACAGTACAACAGCCAAACAGACCAAGACCAAAGACTGCATGGACTTGGTGGGCTTGGCGTCATCCTAGGCCACAAAAGCGTCATCCTAGGCCAAGTCAGCTGATCATAAAGCCACGGTACACTTGGCCTCTGTTCATGTGAGGCCAACCAAAGGCAAGATGATCAAGCTCTTGTTTGTGTTCTTAGTTTGGTCCACTGTCCACTTCAACAGTGATGCGTCATCAGTGGCAGCGGAGAACAACGCAACAGTTCCAACAACCGAGACAGCAGTCACTACAACCGCAGCAACCGTACGCTCATCAACTGTGTCTACGGACGGTGCCTCCAGTTGCGCTGCAGTTCTTCAGGCGGGAGTTTACAACATCTATTCGCAAAGCATCACGGGGGCCGCATCGTCGTGGGCTGCTTACCAGTTTGCTGCCTGCCAAGACTACAGCTCGTATTCATACCAGTAAGGACTTGAGAACATGTGGCATCCTGTGCACTTCCGAGGTTCTCGCTTGTCTTCATAGCTGACCCACAGCGCACGCACCCCCCTGTTGTAGGTTGTGACGTTTGTGAGGTCTGCACCCGAGCAACCCTGCAACTGACACTTGCCTGTGCAGGCAATACTCGAACGATTGGGACACGTTGTCAAAGCTATCGACTGACGACTGCAGTTCGTCCGGGAACAGTGCGTTCAAGGCCAACTACTTTGGCGCTGCAGCCAAGGTGTCTGGACTTTGGGGAAGCGTGGATG
The DNA here is from genome assembly GCA_001662385.1 of Chlamydomonas asymmetrica. Classification (NCBI taxonomy): domain Eukaryota; kingdom Viridiplantae; phylum Chlorophyta; class Chlorophyceae; order Chlamydomonadales; family Chlamydomonadaceae; genus Chlamydomonas; species Chlamydomonas asymmetrica. The sequence goes on along the minus strand of BDDA01001402.1, from coordinate 971 downwards.
CGAGTGTTAATTTCGGTGGTTCGGGAGGATCATCTGGCTATGTTTCAGGTTGCAACAAGATGAACAAAGTTTTTTTGTAAGTTGGAGAAAATATAAATAAAGGTTTAAAACCTTAAAACGAAGATAAAAACAAGCGAGTTGAAAAAAACTACCACCCACCCCCACTCCCACTTTGCCAACACATCACATATATTCAAGTAATTGCGAGCGGTTCTGCTCTTGATCCCTAGGTGTGGTTGGGACTTGAAACACGTAAAGCGACAGGTGTTGCTGCAGCGTGTTTGGTGTGTTTATGAAATATGCGAAATATGCGCGAAATCTTTCTGATTCTGACAAAGTATTTTTTATTTCAATATGGAACCTTCAAGTGATACCGTGTATAAAGCAATTATATATGGGACAATCGCTTCATCCATCTATATCGAGTAAAGTAACCCTAGAGATACGATAAAAGTCAATATGGCTCTAACCACGGGCGCCTCTTGATTCCTTGGTGTGGCTGGGACTTGAAGCACATAAAGCGATCGGTGCTGTTGCAGCGTGTATAGCTAAGGTCAAGTACCCCGACAACTGGATAACAAGAGAAGTTCCCAGAATAGAGTGGACGTTAGAAGCAACATTAGACAGAGAACCTGAATACAACACAGCAAGTGTAGGAGGCGGTCGCGCACCGGACAAAGCGGATTTGATAGACTGGAGATCTGAATGACGTACGTATTACTAATGTTGGTAAATTGTCGTACCTCGTCAGGAATCGCAACAGGCTGATTGCCATGTATATATTTTTCATATACTTCCTTTAATCCAGGTTTGGAGATGGTTGTCACGTTGTTTTTCATGTGGTGCCATATGGGTGTCGACAAAATTAATCGCCAAGCATTAATTACGCACCACGATCGAGTACAGGGCATCCACCCATCCCGACCCATGTTATCGCCGAGTACTCGCAAGTTTGTAAGCTCGATGATAAA
>BDDA01001400.1:0-12941 GCA_001662385.1 Chlamydomonas asymmetrica | reverse complement strand
CCAGGTCTGCGGGCACGGCAGTACCGGCTGCAGCCGCACCGGCGTTTCGTGTTGCGGAAACACGCTGCACGGAAGGAGGAGCCTGAGGCGAAGCAGCCTTGGTAGTGCTTTGGACGATGTGGGGTTGAGGCGGCAGCGCAGGTCGTTCCAGCCACACCCGCCCCTCCACCTGCGCCGCCACAGCTGCGCATAAGGTCGCGATTTCGTCCACTGACAGTTCATCGTTCACCGGCTGCAGCAGCTGCTGCTGCTGCTGCTGCTGTCCAACTGTGCCTGGCACAGCTGGTTGCACCAAACGGACCCGGATGTCTTTCCCATCGTATCGCCTGTGATCGTGGCCGTTGTCGTGAGCGTGGTGATGGTGTGTGTGCGTGTAAATTTCAGCGACGGTCGAGAGTGCCAGGTCCTGCGCTTTGAGCCACTGCCGGCGCATGATGGGGTTGGCTGACGCCTTGCTTGCCGCCAGCAGCGGCACCGCCAGCAGCGCACACAGGCCCAGCGCGCGCATGGCGGCGCCGCCCACGCCACGTACCAGATCCCGCTGGAGCCACGCCCACCTGCCACATTACCACGCCCCCATCACACCACCGCACCACAAACACACACATGTATTGTGCCCAGCGCGCTCTACATGCATGCACGCACAAAAAGAATGATCCTGATCTGTTGTTGCATGTAGGGGTGGGAGTAAACAACATGCTTGCAAGGGGTGTGTACACAATTCCCACTCGCATGCCGGCTGGTGCGGCAGTGCTGCACTTGTATTGGGCTGGCAGGCAACTCTACCCACACACATGAGCCTGAGCTGGCTGGGTACCGCAACAACAGCAGCAGGCTGCTGCAGGCGGCGGCAGTGGCGGTGCTGTGGGTTGCAATAGCGGTACTGGCGGTACTGGCGGTACTGCCGGTACTGGTGGTACTGGCGGTACTGGAGCGGGTGTGGGTGTGGTGACTCACCTCGGAGGCTTCACCGGCGGCAGCGAGGGGTCCGGCAGCTGCACCAGGCCCGGAAGCGCGGCCGCAGCCTCGTTCACGATCGCCACTAGGGACTGTACCTCGCCCTTACTCAGCCGCACCGGCGCACACCACCCACCCTGGCTGCTACCAGCCCCGCTGCCGCTCGCGCTGCTGCCAGTGCCGCCAGTGCGTGCGCTAGCGCCGTTGTTGCTTGCATGCTCCGAAACCGGCATGGATGACGCCGACTGTGAGGATGATGGCCGCGTTCGCCACCGCAGCTCATACGCGCTCAGTTCAAACGCATCATGTGCCCCGTTCCCCGCCAGAAACAACAATGCGTCGCCGTTGTCAGCGCCGGCGGCCGGCAGCAAGCCTGTACTGCTGCCGGCCGCATGCAGCCTTGACACGGGATTGTACCGCATCTGTACCGCAGCATCTGGGCAGGATGGTAGCCAGGGGTGATCGGGATGATCATCGCGGCCGCCACTGAACCACCCGCCCAGCAGTCCCCTGGGGTTATGCTGGCGATGAGTGTCATGCTGCTGGTTAAAATGGCCGCCGCTGCTGCTGGTGGTGTGACCCAAATGGTCTGTTGACGTGCCGACGGTTTCCGGCATGAGCGTCAGCATCGCCTCTGACAGCAGCTGCAGCTGACGTGGGGACAGCGGCACCACCAGCTCGCCGCTGCTCGTGTCGCTGCTGGTACCGGTGGCGGATGTGCTAGCGGTGGTGCTTGGCGTGCTGGCAGCAAACACTGAGTGCTTGCGGGTCAGGATCAACTCCACGCCTCCTGCACCCTGCGCGGGCGCTGATTGCGGTGACGGTGATGGTGGTGATGAGGGTGGCAGGCTGGCGTCGTCGGCGGGTGACGGGTGTGATGAGGCGGCTTCGTGGATGAAGGGAGGGAATTTGATGTACTTTTGCCACATGATGGGGGCCTCACGCCAGTATTCCCACTCACCCGCCTGAGTAACAAAAAGAATGCAGGGAGGCAGGCAGGCAGGCGGGCAGGCGGGCGCACACACCAGGTCAGCGAAAGAGCCGCAACATTGACGCAGCACACAGCCGACCCTGGCAGTTGGTGCATCTGTTTGCGGCCCTTCGAAGCGCTTCCGTGAAAGTTTCCCCCACCTCACCCAAGAAATCGGCGTCGTGCACGATCTCTTGCACTCATCACTATGCTATCATGCAGATTAACCAGAGCAGGAATACAAATGCACACCACCCTCTGCTCACGGCTTGCACCACGTACAACGCAGGTCCTCCAAACACAAATCATTCACTCAATCCACAGGCCAGGCAATCACCACTTTACACCAGGGTACGGCAAGCAAGGAGAAGGGGGGGGGGGTGCACAGTCCTCCCACACTGACGGCCCCACCTCCTCCACGCGCGCGCGTGCCGCCGGGTGCACCAGGTCCAGAAGCTCCACATGGCGCTCCCGCGCTAGGCCCCGCAGCGCCGACAGCTCCGGGCCGCCCTCCACACGCAGCCTGATGCGCCAGCTCACCTGCACGCGTGCCGCGACACGATGCCGCGTTCACGGTGCACCCAGCACGGCAACGGGGCTGCTACAGCAAGGGTGGTGCTGTAAACGCTGCAGCTGGTTGCAACCGGCGTTTTTTCAGGTCTTGTGACGGCATGATGGCAAGGACCGCAGGGTGAAAGGGTTTAAACACCTACCCCCAAAGCATCACACGTACGACAATCACACCACACCCTACGCCGCCTTTGGTGATGACGCGCACCTGCATGGGCGCGCAGAGGGAGCTCGCGGCGTGAGAGCAGGTGGCGGGGTAGTACGAGCTGTACGCCTCTGGCCCCAGCAGCCCCAGCCCGCTCTCCTGCTCCAGCAGCTGCCACTGCGTGATGCGGTCCAGCAGCAGCGCGCGCAGCGCCTGCGAAAACGCCGCCGCGACCGCTGCATCATGCAGACACACCCACACACACACACACGCACCATCACACACCACACCTCGGCAGCCAATGTGAATGCTGCAGTCGGCACACAGCCAACAACACACATGGGCATACCAGGTGCGTGCTCAGGTTAGGCATGCACATGGTGGGGGCGTTTTGAAGGCCATTGCCAAACAGCAACCCGTCATGAGTCGTATGCTTGGCCAAAATACGTCATGAGCGCTAACCCGCAATGCACACGTAACGATGCCAGGCCTGTAACCAAGCAGGATTGGACGGATGATATGTTGATGCATGATGAATCGGGAAATGGCCTAGCATCTGGGTTTACACGCAGCGCGCGAGAGTTCACATGCAAGCTGGCCACTCACGTAAGGAGACCTGCGTCTTGGAGAGCATGACGCTGTCCATCATAGCCTGCTGAAGCTCTGTGAACTCCGGGGATTGGCTGGCTCCGAAACCACCACAGCCATCAGCTCCGCGGTTCCTGCAGTACGCTGTGTGGAATATGTTAGTGTGTTGTACCATGCACACGCGCTTGAGGGAGGGAGTAGAGAAATGGTCTCGCGGTTTTGTTTTTGCGGCACTATCACAGTCCGGTGATGGTGCCACAACGCCCGCTTTTGCTCGACAGCATGCGTGTGCAGCGATCCTGAGCACCACTGGGCCTACGCTTATTCCTACACCAACGTGGCAAAGGGGGGATAGCTCGGCATTGCACTGCAGCTCCACACCATGCCCTGTCTTCCCCCACCCAGAAAGACAAACACCCACTCGCGTGCACGCCTCGGGTGACCTGGCGTGGAGTGGAGTTGCAGACCTTTCATCGGACACACATACGCGGCGATCACCCACCCACCGGTGGTGACACCTGGCCTCCGTCAGCCTCTATCTATACGCATATGCACAGTGCATGGCCCAACATAATGACATAAATCTCAACCCACCTGGGGAGCACGTCGCCTACGTCGCCACCGAACGTGACCACGCCGCATCGACCGCGTGGCACGCCCCGCGCACCACTGTCCACCTGGGGAAGAGCCATGGGCAACACAATGACAGGATCATATGCCGTGGAGCCCGAGAAGCGCCGGAGAACGGCGCGGACCCCGCACATGCAATGGTTGGCAGCGTCTGATCACACCGGTTGCGACCGTCTCACACAGCCTGATAGAACTACGCCAAGCACACGCGGGGCCGGATGGGCATGAGCCACATAGCACGCAGGACTACCCTACTCTATGTGATATCAGTACATCACACCGTCACCTGTCTGCGGACAGGCGGTACGGTACCGGCCATGCATCATCACACACAACTGGAGCAGATGATGACTGCTCAATGCCTGTGAAATGAAGAAAAAGCAGGGGGGCTCAAGGCGTTCATGCAGTGGCGTGGCGCTCTGCTACGCCGCACCTGTCCCTGGTACAGGAGGTCGTCGGTGTGCGAGTCAGAGGCGCTGCCGGCGACCCCCAGGTCAGATGGCGCCTGCCCCACCCACAAGTCCCTGCACACACATCCATGAGACCACCACACAGCACAGGACGGTGTTGCCGCTGGAAGAGATTTGCTGTGCTTGACCAAAAGTTATTGTGTGCAAGGTTGCCATTCATCTTGTGCCATGACTAAAACTGCATGCGGACTGCAGAGGGCGCCCTCATGGCATGCCAGATCGGTTTGCTCATGCGCATGCTTGTCAACCTCCTTGAACCCGTTGCAACAGGGTTGCTCGTTTAGTTTCAGAGCCATTACAGGCATGTGTGCCACTGATGAGCTGCCTGGACCCCACTCGGGTCTGACATCCGTCATACATGCAATGCTGCAACCCCACCCCTAAAAATGCGCCTGACGAGCCCCACATCTGCAGTGGATTTGACCGTCGCTGGCATACCATTTCCTCAAACCTTGCTGTGTGTCAACACATGCAAACAGGGATACTTTTGTAGACGGCCATGCTTTGTGAAACACCGTATGATGGGCACGAGCAACCCCGCACGACGCCACCCACTTTACTGAATAGGCCGTGTTGCCTTTCTTCTGTTTTCGCTGCGCCACGGCTGCAGCCACAGCTTGCGCCTCCACTCGGTGCTTCAGCCTGTCCACACACACACGCCAACCACACGCACAGTATGTGCGATTGGCAGGTGAGAGCATTCACGTGCCCCATAGATTTGTGTCCAGCCTGCCGGGTCCATCAGCATGGCAGCACACGCAGCACCCCGCAGCACGCACACCCAGGGCTGAGAGTGAGAGTCAGGCAGTGACCTAAAGCGATGCACCAGAGCGTAACGCACACCTGCAGCCGCGCGGGTATGAGCAATGCACGGAAAGCCGGAAACGCATCGGGGAGCAGCTCAGTGAGCAAAAGGGGTCGCGGGTGACCTCTGCCGCAGGTGCGCTGCGCTGCACGCACCTGAATCGCGCTAGGAGCAAAAGGCGGCGCATGTTGGCTCTCAGGCGGGCCAGCGACATGTCCAGCTTGGCCATGCGGTCGGGCGCGGCGCGCCTATACTGCGGCTGTATTGGAGGAAGCGGCGGGCGGTATTGGAAACAATGCCGCAGTAGGTGATGGCTGTTGCATTAATACCGCAGTGCTAGAATCGCGTGGGGAACACATAACACCACGCTGACCACCTGGCCTGAGGTAGACAGCTGCACTGCAAGCAATCTGTATTCTTACGTACGGTACCACGTTACGTCATGAGCGTGTTGGTCGAACGGCCCATCGTGCCCCCAGATAGGGACAAAGACACCAGCAGAGGCACGTGAGTATGCTGCATGCCCTGCGGACGCCTGCGATGCACTGCCTCCAGGCACGCCCTTGTGCAAACGTCCCACAATGTGCCATCATCATGCGACCGTGCACGGGTACATTTTGGCAGCGACCGTTCACACACCACCTCAACCTGGTGTTCCTAGATCCTTCCATGCAGGCATCAAGCTCGTTGAGCGCGTCAACAAGGCACACATGCGCACATGAATCATGGTGTTTTGCATGCAAATCACCACCATGCCTTGATCTCATACGAGTATCAAATCAATGGGATTCAAGAGGCCGATTGCGGACTCCACTCACCAGCTCGCTCAATGCCGCGTGTGTGTTGAGCACCGCCCCGTGCACCAGCAGCAGCGTCTCGTCCTGAGGCAGCACCGCAGCTGCGATCTGCACACCGCACGAATGATAACAATGTCATAATGTCGTGTCATAATGTTATGTGACACCACAGTCACATATCATGCTACGCGAGCACAGCGCAACACATTGCCCATGCATGATGCAGATGCTTGCATCTGGTTGCAATGATGTAGTACAACCTGGTAAGCACCAACCCATGCATGCTCGCATGCATGCTCGCTGCATGGGACTTCTTGCATGCGAGCCAATGCATGCACGGTGTGGCCAGCTTAGAGCAGACACAAAGGCTACAGAGTACAGGTCAATGACTGCCTGGTCACAACGGCATTGCAATGCCAGTAGGTAGCTGTTGCCTCCAGTACATTGCACTACGCACAGGTGCGTGGCCCGTGCAACATGCATATGCCTTGCTTCCGGCATACATGCATCCCCGACAGTACAGCACCAATGTCTGACACGTCGACACCCTCGCACTCAACCGTACATTGAGTTCCTGGAGTACCGGTACATGCGCGTGCCTGAAACAGGTCCAACAATTGTGCATTTTTGAGTTCCTGAACGGTGTACGGTACGTGTGTGCGCACCTTGATGAGGTCCACGAGCTCCAAGCATTCCGTTTCAGGCGCCAGCCGCAGCTTGCTGCGCATGTTCGCCACCTGCAGCGAGCGATCAGCGCGAGGCGAGGCCGGGCAGGAACGAGTCGACGCGCCCGCAGCATGCAGGGGATCATGAGTCATGCAGGGGTCATGAGTCACTCCTGAAGCACGCATGACTAACAAGGGGTTCGTGTGGCTCGCAAGGCACGATTGTTAAGCACATTGGGTGGCTGCACATGAGAGGTCCTTGGAACCTCCGCCCAGCCCACAGCAAAGCAGGCGCCGTAACGAATGTTAGTCATCGGAGTCATGCTAACGGCAGTGAGATGTGCCACTTCATGATACTCTGCCGGACACTCTGGCTAGCGGACCCAAATCAGCGCCATCATCCACCATCATCATGAAATGGTGCGTTGAATTCCGCATGCAAACAGATGTTCGCATGGAAGAGCCAGGACACCGGCGTGGCGGCGTGCCAATGGCAACGCCATTGGGTTCGTGTGCTGCCTACCGTATGGGAATGCATGCGAGCACCCATGCAGCCATGCTTGCAGGCAGTTGCAGAGAAGCGCGGATGCTTAATGATGGAGCTGGCATGATTCGTCCAATCACCATGTACAGCCCTCCAGGTTGAGCCAACCCCACGTGCAGTCTAGGCACAACCCTGGTGGTAGTGCGGTGCCGAACACTGCAGCAGTTGGTATGCTGGCGGCAGCCACCACAGCCAGATCACCGCCGTGATCATATGCTGGTGTGCGTATGTGCTCAGGCAGCTCACCTTGGCAATGACCTCCTTAGGAAGGTACCCGGGCCGCTGTGCCACCAAGCGATCCACAATTTTGCCCAGCATTTTGCTGCGCAACACCAGGTTTTCCTGGAAAACGGCCAGCAGCGCGGCCCTCCTGGCCTCCCTTGAAGGTTTTGTGCCCGCTGCAAACGCAACGACGGCTGCCGCCTCCCATGTGGAGTCGTGTTTGTGGCTGCTGACAGGCTGCGGTGACTGGGTGTGCGGCTGTGGGTGACTGCTGTGGGAGGTTGGGCCTGATTGCACTGCGCCGTTGGCGCCTGTGGCTACCTGGTTCCAGGAGCTGGTCAGGGAGAGCTTCGCAAAGTCCGTGAAGAACTCGCGAAAGACAGTGGTGCGCACTCCGAGCCCAGTGTCATCTAGCTGTTGAAGCAACTCGTCCTGTCCATCATCAGCGGGCGTGTGGAATGTTACGGCTCAGTGACAGTGAGTGTAGACGCAAGAGCCACACAGCAGGATAAGGACATTCCCTATCGTCTAACGCTATTGACAACATCGTTCGCGAATATGATGGTGACCACAGCAGGCATGCCGTGCAGCGCCTCAATAACCTGGCGCAAGCAAGGCTCCAAGGGTAGGGCAGTGGACAGGATAACATGTGAGGCACGTGTTGTGCATGTTTTCAGCAGGTTTTAAGCGTACCACGGGCAAGGGGGTTGCGTTGTTTCGCTGCTCGTTGAGCAAATCTGCCATCGTCTGCGAAAGCTCCGCTCCTGACAGGAATTCGCCACTTGTTTGGGCTTGTGCTCGGCTTCTGTGATCACAACGCCTCTCGTGCCTCCTGTGACGGCAGGTGATAGCTGCTCCGCTGCGTACTGCGACGACCGTCGCCGCCCGAGTTGACGCCGCCGCATTTGACTGTTGACGTGCAAGGTGCTGCGCAGGCGGCAGCGTCAGGGGCATAGAGCAGTACGACATAGTCCTATTCGGATTGCGATGTAACGCTTGTGGGAGAGTACCCGCAGAATCAAGCTGCGGCGAGGCACCCACGTACACCCATGGCCCTAGGACACATCACATACGCTCTGATAAGACTGCACAGAGTTTTGGGCAAACAGGAGTTATTGCGTTCTTGACATTTACGCAGGGGTTCGTTGCCGCTCATGCTCATGTGTTTTGAACTGCGGGACGGGCCATCGCATCGAAAGATACAAGAGAGCTGAACTGCCGTGGTGACTTGAGCTTGTTCGCACTCCCATATTACTCTGCCCTTTCCTTGTGTGACTATATGGAGGCGGTCGGCTAAGTGCCACGAAGACTGTCTGCATGGATGGGGCCTCCCTCCGAGGCACAAGACAGGCCGTCCTACGCAACCGAAAGGCCTCTGGCCTGTCTATTCGTACTACTTACACACGCTTGAGGCCTGCCGTGTCCTCACTAGATATAGGGGAGCACAGTCGACTAGCTGCGAGACCGCAACGCTTACTTGCACTTCTTCGACCTGGTTGCGCAGACCATAATACAGCCAGGAGTAACACTCACAGTGTTCACTGCGCAGCGTCATTGGGCCGGCAGGGCGAGGCCGATGACAGCAATCGGCGTGCGCCGGTCGGCCTGCGGCGTGCGTCCCTGCTGCTCCTACTGCCACTGGTCATAACCGCCGTTCGCCTTGCATATGGAATCATGGATGTGTTTCAGGCGGGCAGTTTGTGGGGCGTCGTGGGGATCAGCAGCCTTATGCCTGACGAAACCACCGAGGCATCAGCTGGCAGCGATGCGGCGTCTGGGTCTGGTGAGCGCTCCGACGCGTCCTTGAGCGAGTACGGAAAGGAGCTGCAGAAGGAGCTGAATGCTGACGAGGCAGCTACAGAGCCAGCCAGCTCAGGAGGGGAAGCTGGCCACAACGATCCGCTCAACCTAGCCCTACTCACTGCACAGCTGATGCTGTTTGGACTTTGGTCACGCTCGTTCGACGTGCAGGTCAGTGCCGCTTGACACGTTATGTGCTTTGCCAACTGCCATGTGGCACGTCCCAACCAGGGCTGAGCTGCTACTCAACACCTTTGGCTTGCAGCATGTGCGCTGGTCAACGCGCAACACGACTGACTGGGTGGACTCAGGAACTGTGCACCTACACCGGGCCTAAGCGGCTAAGCTCCATGCCTGTCCGACCGCCTACCTGCAGAAAACGCTGACGGTCGCCCAGGCATGGCTTGAGGACACCTTCGCAGGGAAGCTGCTCACGTCGTGCATGCTGGCCGCGCCGGTGCTCCCTGCGCTGCTGCACTCGCCATGGCTGGCGAGCGTGCTGCCGCAGCGCTTGAAGGGCGTGTGCGACGCCAGCCCAGAGGCGCTCGCTGCGCTGCGGGCCGGCGCGTTCCTGTGCATGGGCACCGGCATGATATCGAGCGTCGCGCACGTGGCGCTGCTGCCATTGGTGAGCGCTGGCGTGAGTGGTGCCAAGCGTGACGCACGGATACAATGATATGCATGTGCATGTGCACTGCGCACCGGCCGACCAGCAGGTCAGATGTAAAGGCTTGCACTCACTTGCAGACATCATGCTGCGTACAGCACAGTTAGATGGTTGTACTACGTCGTTGTACTTCCGCATGCACGCGTGCGCGCATACACGCGCGCTGCGCATTTTTGTCACCGCGCTTGGCGCCTGCCCTCCTGCACATCTGGGTCAGCCAGCCTGTGAAGCTGTACCAGGGCTGCCTGCTGCCGCAAATTGCACCTGTGCCTGCTCAACACGCTAGCTGAGGCTTAGGTCACACCATGTCCCGTATGTGACAGCCTGAAGCAGCGCATGACTTATTGGAATTGGATGCTCTCACATTCTTGCTGTCATGCTGAGCATGCGCTGCGTTGCTGCTGCTGCTGCTGCTGCTGCTGCTGCTGCTGCTGCTGCTGCTGCTGCTGCTGCTGCTGTGCGTGCTGTGCCACTTGATGTGCCATTTGATGTGCCACTACTGTGCGACTGATTGTGTCACCAGGGCCTGTCGGTTGCGTCATTCTTCGTGACGCTTGCCTATTTCGTATCCTCATGCGTCTACCTCATACAGGCAAGTAGGATCAACTGCTGAGCCTGCATGTACGGCCGACATTCCACAGTCCCATTGTACGGGATGTATGGTCCAGCCACGCATGACCACATCAGCGCAGAACTGTGTTGTGTGTGCCAGACCAGACCGCACCTCTCGGCGTCACTGCCATGCACGCGGTGTAGGTGCTTATGGGTCAACCGCATGCTCGTTCGCTGTCGCGTCTCCCCTATCACGCATGGAACGCATGTATGGAACGCATCAACTGCTGCGTACTGTGTGAATAGCACGCACGACACTGTGCCGCGCACTGCAGCTGCCACATATTGGTTAGCATGCCACTCAGCATGTGCCATCTGTGTGTGCGGAGCAGGCCAGAATGCCAATCACCATGTGCACACTGCACGGCCCCACGTAAATCACACTGCATGGCCCCACAGGCGCCTCTCTCTGATCCACCATGTTGCCAAGAGAGCCTGCATGCCTTGCTGAAACGTGCTGTTGCTGCTGCAAACAGGCATGGGGCCCTGCTGCGAGCGAGACGTTCGGCGCGCATCGCGTGACGCTGCTGCAGCAGGCCAACACGCTCGTCCTCGTGCGAGCCGTCCTGGAGTCGGTCAACTTCTTCCACCTCCTTGAGATCGCCGCCCCTGGAGCCCTCCTGGTGGTTTCGAGCCTGGATTTGAACCCGAGTTCAAAGCTGGCCGCGGTGGTTGGTGCAGCGGCGGCGGGCGGCGGCGACACCTCGGCGGCTGCGGTGGCAGCAGGTGTGATCGGCAGCCGGGCGGCGGCGCTGATGTTTGGCTTGCGGCCGGTGTTCCTGGCCTGCTCGGCACTGTGGGTGTGTGAGCCTACGCACGCGACGCGCCATGTGTACAGCCACCTTGCGGTGCTGGTGCTACATATGCTGGCCAGCTTCTGGCTAACGCTGCTCTAACGCTGCCGGACCCTTGACCCTTGACCCTGACATCCTTATTCCTTATCCCGTCGACCCTCCTCGCCAATCCCGGATGGGTCATCGGCCCGAAAAGACGGGCTTCTTCAGCATTGTTCAAACATACCATAGTGATAGCTAAATGCCAACAGCCGCTGAAGCCGCCGCACCAGACCCACTCTCTTGCTCCTGTATCCCGAACCTGGCACACCCCGTGGCACACACCCCGCCGCCTGTGCTTGTGTTTGTGCTTGTGCTTGTGCTTGTGCTTGTGCTTGTGTGCTGGGTGAGGGAGCGGCGATGACTGGCGACACTCAGCAACCAGAATAATGCATGTACCATTACATCCATTGCGCGGGCTTACGTCATTGTCCCGCCGCCTACCAAACTGCGCTTTTCCGCGCTGTAAAGCAATGTGAACGCGGCGTGAGGTTTGTGGTGTACACAACCACGCGGCCGCTCTCGCCTCGACTGCAACCAAAGGCCCAATCCAAGGAGAGGCTGGTGTGACGCTGTGTACGTGCGTTGGAGCTGCACGAATGGACAATACTAGCTAAAAAGTGGCGGTTTACTGCATGGCGTGACGGCGGTGACGCAGTGCCGGCTGCGACCACTGCGTTCCACCCTTTTTCAATCGTCGCCCTGCTTGTGCACTGATAGCCACCCGCAGAGCCTGCTGGAGTGGTGACGTGGCTTTGAGTTGGCATTGATGTGTACTGGCGTGTGCATGTGCGGCCTGAATACGGAGCCTTGCACATCTCTTGCCGTTTGTAATGCGGCATCATCACACTTTGGCCACTGCTTACTGCAAGGTGCACCTGCACACCTGTGGTCTGTCAGCCAACAAATGCGTAGGGACGTTGCCCGCAATCACACCAGCTGCTACGCAGCAGAACAGGTTTGCATAGGTAGTGGGCATTGACGGGCATTGCCTAGGATGCCGCGTGGGTTCATGCGTGGCACTTGGCTGGAGTGTGCAGCGCTGTGCAGGCGTCTCACAAAGGCCCCTGCGCGCAAGGCATTGCAGTGCCCCATATCTACACCCCACCTCCTCAAATCGCCAGCACCTGGCGTACATACCGGCAACATCATGCTCAATCCGCACCCCTGCGGTTGTGCAGTACATTTGGTTTGCCTACACCCGGATCGCAACGGAGCGTTTGCAGACCCCTCCTCCCCGTGCATCCAGTCCCCATGCTTCTCACTTGCGCAAGTGTATAGCAGTCCAGCGAACTCAGGTTTTAAATCTTCTGGTCAGGACTCAGGAGTGGGTTGGCAAACCTCAGATCATGTTAGGCCGTGCAGGCTTAGCAGCGAGGCTGTGGCAGGACGCTGATCTGAATGCTGAACAGCACAGGATGCAATTGATGCAGAGTCTCGTGTCGTGCGGCCTGCCCAGTGCCCACACATCCCTTACCCTTGGTACAGTGCGCCAGTGCGGTGCGGGAGACGGGCCTGCATCGCATGCTGGTCAGCTGCGCTGACCGGTACTGCACATCCCAGTAAGGGTATGACTGCATCACATCAGAACCTACCTAGGTCTAAAATTCTAAGTCCACCACATCCCCTTGGACACTATTTCAGGTTTCTTTCCCAGACCCTTTCC
>BDDA01001399.1:0-21161 GCA_001662385.1 Chlamydomonas asymmetrica | reverse complement strand
TAACCTTTCCCGTCCGAAAAAAAAAAAAAAAAAAAAAAAAAGATGATGACAGGCGCCCTGGCAACAGGCTAACCAATGGTATTATTGCTCCTTGGGAGTCTTGAACGTGTTGTACACTCATACTCTCTTGAGCCCAAAATCATGCAGCGAACATAGCGCTGTGCCACATGTCATCCCATCTGCAGGCCACACTGTGGCGCGGGCACAGGGCAAAACACGCAGGGCGAAACACGCAGGATGCTTGTGGTGGAGCATTAGTGAGACGTGGAGGGAGAATACCCAACATACAGCGAGAGCACGCGACTCTCTGAAGGCCGCCACACGCTATGTGCTATATGTGCTGGTTACGCACTCGTTTGACAGATAGCGACAAACCGGACAGACAATGATATCCACAGTATGTGGTACAAGAATGGACCATACGGTTCTTAGGCAGCGTTCTAACCGTCTGCTGTACATGTCAGGCGTTGCTATGTATGTCACATCAGGTGCCGTGTCGGCCGAACGGTCCGAGCTGAATATACCTCTAGCGGGGACCAGCAGAAGACATACGCAGGTGCTCCATAAGAACGGCAGGTATTGCTGTTATAGATAAGGGCATCTGTATGGGCATGCCATGGCAAGTAATTCGGAGTTTCAAGGTTTAAAGTTTGGCACTTTGCCGTCAATCTCGTGTACCCCATGCATGCGGTGAATGCATGCATGCAGTACGTCCAGTATGTCTGCATTACAAGTACTGCACGTGCAGCGAAGTGTGTAACCACCATGCATCTGCCTGAGAGGCCGCATAGGTTGCTTATGGCCGTGCACGGCCCCACAACGGGCACCATGACGCGCAGGCCATAGGCAAGACAAACACAATCACTCGCCCTGTCAGCATGACCACGCTTTATTCCCCGGGCAATCACTTGCCCCTGCATGATGTTGGCAACACGCGCGCTGGCATGCTGGTGCTGCTGTGTTGATGAAGGCCGCTGTTAGGCTGTATCAGGGTATGTCCGTTGCGATGATGTCGGACAGCAGCTTCTTAAGCAGCTTGGTGTACTTGGACTCGGTTTCGTTGCCGAAGATGGTGAGCCCTTCAGGGATGGTCACGTACGCTGACGTCATCGTCTTGTAGGCGTCAATGTACGCGGCGTCCCATACACTCTGCATGAGGACCAGATGGTCGCCGGGGGAGGTACGGCACATGTGCAACATGATCTTGAACTGCTGAGTAGGGTTCCAGGCTTTGAGGCTTTCAAGGTGTTTCCACTGCATCAAAGGCACCATAAGTGACTCCGTGCAATACACGAGGCAGGTGGTGCAATGCTGTGGCTGGAAATTGGGGATTTGCGTGCAGCATTGTGCCGCATGCTCATGCACGTGCAGGCAGGCATGCACGCACGCATACACATGCGTGCTCGCACCTGGTTTAGGTAGGCCTGTGCAGCAGCACGCACGGCGGCGCCATCACCAGTCGCGCCTTGGTTCTGGCAGGCGAGTCCGCTGAAGGCGTCCGCTCGTCGTTGCGGTGTAAAACCACTGCAGCGGGGCAAGCATGCAATCGGGCAGAAGCACCAGACATAGCACACCCACAATGCAAGAAATGCTCATGGGGACTGTGATCAGCTCTTGCTCGGCTTGGGTCTGGAGATAGAGATAGCATGCTGACACATGTGTTGTTGTTGTTGTTGTTGGTTGCACTCCGCCAGCATGCCAAAGTCCCAGACCAGGTATGTGGCATTCCACCACAGAGAATCAGCTAGGTGGTTGGACAAGAACAGGGAATGCTTCCCCACGCCATGTGCAGGCATGTGCACTCCACCTTCCTCGTCCCGTCAACGGCCTCACCAGAGGGGTCGAATGGGGACATTGATCAGGCCGTACGCCAAGCGATGCCCCCAGCTCACAATTGTCATTGGTCCATTCGATCCTGCGCATGCGCACCACTCATCAACATACGGACGGTGTGCTCATTATGCACTCACTCCTCCGCAAGGCACACAAGATGACACCCCTCAGCAGTCGATGCTGCAGGCGCTTTCAGTTGAGGCATTTGAGTCCATCAGCAGGTCCATCAGTGGCACTGCAATTGTTGGTAAGGGATGACTTCAATTCAGCCGCTGATGACAAGTATTGGTCGAATCATCATCAGCAATCAGGTCATTACAACCTATGGGCTTACGAGAAGGGCACTGGAGGGTTGAAATCAGGTGGCAGGTCTCCAGAGCGTTGCAGTTTGAGCTGCGCCACCACGTTGTTGCGGTACGCCGCGCTTGTGAACTGCATGCAGTACAGTTGCGCAGTACACCCAGCTAGCAGTGATGGTGACTCATGTCAGTCATGTGCATGCATGGATGCTCCGCCATGCCAGCGCACACGGTTATCTAGCTGCGGAGGGCAAGGCAGCATGAGTCGGATTGCGTGGAGGACTAGGAAGCCTGTGATGTCCAGCAAGACTGGCATATCCTGTAATGATTGGCATCTTTGGCTGCACCTCATGCTCAGTGCTTGCCTGCCCGTCCTAACCCCGGGGCCTGAGGCTCCGGTGTTCGTGTGCCCCCTTCTTTACGTTATGCGCTTGGCGGCATACACTACCTGCAGCCATTGATTGTATAATTGTATTACGGCGCCAGAGCCAGTGCACCCTGAAGGTGCAGCGCCCCGCATGAACTGGCAGATGCACTGCATCATGCTGGTCCGCTTTCCTGCGTGCCACCCGTGCGCCTGCAGGTCCCAGCCATGCCGGCAAGCGGTTCGCATGCAATCAAAGCACTGCATGGCGTACGCCACAGACCTTGCATTGCTCGTTCACGGTGAATTTGCTGAATGCGTCGGCGGACATGGACATGACGAGGTTGGGATCTGGAAACACCAGGGCATTGGTGGGCGTGACTTCCACATGTGGGCTACAGATGTCGTGGTAGAAGTGGTTGTCCCAGCTGGGTATTGCAGTGCGTGGGGCGCCAAGGGAGCGAACGGTACGGTGGAGCGCACCCGGCACACATGCAGGCAGCGGCACAGCAAACGACAGCAGCAGCAGCAGCGTAGCACGTTATTCACACGCTTGCGTTATTGCGTTGTGGAGCAGCAGGCGCATGCAAGCAGCAGGCGCTGCAGAGAGTACAAAACGTGGGTGGGTAGGCGCAGGTGGACCGTAGGTAGGCCGTGGGTGGGTGGTGCGCACCACACCCTTCATGGCTGGGTTGGGTCCCACGCAGTGACAAATGAGGCCATGGTTGCTCCGGAAGTGGACGCTCCGAGCCCCTCCCTGTACCTCACCTGAACATGCGGATGTTGACGCATGATGAAGTGGTGGGGTCGCACCGGTCTGTGTCGCGCACGCCCGCCAGGCATCCCTGGAGGGGGCATGCATGGCGTAACAATGTAGCATGAAGGCACAGCCTCAGGCGGCGAGACTCCAGCACTCAATTGAGTCAAATGACACACGCCCAGCAACGGAGGGTGTGTCTTGCGATCCACCAGCTGGGCCGTTGACGCCCCACACCCCACGCCCTGAACCCTGAACCTTCCGGAACGCCACAGGACTCGGTGACTCGGTGCACTCTGCGAACGGGGCAGAATTGACCCAGCCCCGATATGAATGCCCTGCTTGGTGGACATCCCGTCAGCCTCAAATCATGAAAGCCCATGCACCTGGTCGTCAAACAGTCCATGGCTGCCCATCAGTGCGATTGCCTGCGCCACCGTCATCTTCCGGTCCTTCCAAAACTTTGAGAATTGCTCCAAGGTCGCCTGCACGTGCAAGGCAAGCGTAGGTAGGTTGCGGTCAAACATTGCATGCAGGCAGCAGGCGCATGGGATGGCTGGCCTGTCCATGCAGCGTTGTGTGGACGCCAATCGGAACAGCTCGTGACGTGCTGGGGGCTCGCGTCCTCGCCGCATCGGTGCACCCCGCGATCCACCATGCGGCGCATCCAATACCACACCGCACACACAAGCCTCTCTCCAATCTCAATCAGTAGCGCATGCCATGAATGCCGGTACCATGCGCCAACCCTGCGTGCGGCGCCCATGCGGGCAAGCGTACCGGTAACCTTACCCACAGGTAACGCGGCGCTGTCCTGTCGCTACATTAGCTGCACGAACCCCTGCACAACATGCTCTCTCACCGCTGCACGAGCCCGCAAGCGGTAGGTACAGCCACGCATGCTACGGCGCCAAGCAACCACTCACGCTCGGGTCCGGCAGTTGGTCCCTGGGCGCGGGCTGGGCGCGGTCCAGCCGCCCCACCACCAGGCCGTCGCGGAAGATGTTCACGCGTCCGCCGCTGAGGAAGGCGGTGGCGGCGGCGGAGCCCACCACCAGCGCGTCGGAGCAGCTGATGTCGTACGTGGTGGCGATCTTGCGGGTGACGCGGGAGGTTCGGGCTGAAAACTGCACGCAGACACATCATCGCACGCAGCCCACGGTTTGGCCATGCCAGATATATGCTTGCGCAACCCTTGGCAGCAAAGGTCACAACGCCTGGATGGTCTGCCTCCCATCCATTGCGTTCAGTGTACGGATCGGAGGTCATGGTGGAATCCATTACGATCAGGATGCTTGGCGAGCAGCGTGCATGCATGCATGCAGGCGCGTAAGTGGAGCGGCCAGCTGCGTACATGGATGCCCAGGAAGCATGCATGCCATTGGCATAGTGCACATGCACATCGTTGCTGCTGACACCAGCCCCTAATGGGATATATGCAATGTCAATCACTCAATCATGTGTGTGCCGGTGCGGCGCTCCATGTGTCACCCCACAAATCGGAACAGGCAGAGCTGGTGATCGGACGCTTGCCGTACACGCATGTGGCAGCGGAAGCCTAGGTGGCCGCATTCACTCGTGTCACTTGTAATGGTACATGTATGGGTGCTATTACATAGCTGCCGACGTACAATGTCATGGGCGTTTTCCCCTCTCAGCATTTCGTCGGAGGTGAGCAGCAGCGAGCAGTCGCATCCTCCGCCACACGCCACGCTGCCCACGCCGTCCGTGATGCATTTAGCTGCGTCGACTGCGGTGCACAAAATCATACCACATGTCACCTCAGTTGTTCACCCAAATCGCGCAAATGCAGGACGCGACAAGCATGCGCACGGCATCGCGCGACCCAGGTCGTGTGCACATGGGCCGGATGAAGGCACGCAGCACACTAAGTGCCAAGCGTGTTTGCTGGGCTGGAGGCAGTGTGATAGTTGTGCCGGAACAGGCATAACCCACAGGCCCACAGGTGAATGCGGGCAGTTGGACAAACCCTTGGTGACGCGACTGAAGGAACCCGAACTGACGGGCGGTAGTCAGGACCACAACGCGTGCCAGAAGTCAACAGTATGCACGGAGGCCTGGCCTTGAGCGCACCTGCCATACAGTCATGAAAGCTGGATCTGCATAGCAGGCACGTCACAGAGGACGCAGGCACGGTCAGCGGTGGCGGTGACATGCGGGTTTGTTTCACAGGCGGTGACCAGAACGCCGACTAAGTCATGCAGGCCACCGTCCGCAAGCGCACATGCCTGTGAGCAAGGTATGCTGTCACAGTACCCATGTTACAAGTTGGTGGCGTTTACCATAGTTCAGATGCTTTTCCCCTGCTGAGGGACACAAGAGTGAAACGTTGCGGTGCGCGGACGGTGCGTGACGGCTTCAGGGCTGGACCCTGACCTTGCCCTTACCTTATTACGAAATTTGCATACCGTCTCTCATACAGAAACAGGGCGTTCCAAGCTGATATGACCTGCGTGGCGACAGATACAAAGACGCCCAGCATTCCTTGCTTGTGAATGAAGGGACAAGCACCATGGATGTGAAGGGGTCCGAGGCACCCATTAGGGACGACCTTGGAGAAACTTGCGTAGTGAGACGTGAGCAAACAACACAGGTATACATGACAGCGCTCGGCTTTACAGCAAACTTGCCAGCACCTTGCAGGCTTCAGGCCGCGACAAACTCACGTCAGACCAGCTCTTCTTTTCAAGGTTTTTCGCCTTCGCGTACTTTACACCTGGAGATGTCCCGAAAATCATAGCGTTGACAGTGGTGTTCATGGCGCGCTGCACGTAGACCGCGTTGGTGTCTTCTGGGGCAGCCTCCACCATGCTTGCGATACTCAGGAACAGCAGCACCGCAGCCACCAGCGCAAACTTGCGAAGAAACGACATTTGCTTAAGTTGTTCGTAGGTTCGTTTAGCGATGTATTTTATCCGTGCCTCTGCAGCGCAGGCAAGGCTGTACCTGGCGACCACTTTTTGTACTGGTCCAATATATGCATAAGTTGGTCCGGATTTCCGTGGGCACCTGCCTCGGCTCGTCCTCCCATGACGAGCACCCCTGACGAGGCACAAGTGAATGCTGCTCGCCTGCTGCAGGTCAGGTCCTGCGTGCACGCAAGGGCCGCACCGGCTGCGGCCTCAAAGCAGATGCAAGGCGCGTGCGGCTGAAGCAACTTGGCACGCCCCATACACCCCTGAACCACCATGCATACACCGCACACATTCTTTGCAGGAGACAGGGAGGCAGCCCTACCGGCCGCTTGTCATGAGCAGTTCGACCAGATACAGGAGAGTACGCATTGTGCTTTCGGCGATGTTCGATGACGCAAACATGCTCTTTGGGCTCCACAACACACTCAGGTGCATCAATGTGTGCTGCGCTGGGCAAGTGCTGTGCAGAAGCTGCATGCCCGCATCCTTGGCTTGAGGCGCATGCACTGATCGCAGCTTGCATTGCGCACGGTGGTGGTGGTGGTATACCACAACACCCACCACTTGCCCGCCGCCTGCCTTGCATAGTTGCTGCATGCGTGGCTGTTCATCACAGCACGCGTACGACCATGCGGCCCCCATCTGCGAGCGCAGCGCTTGTCGCTGCCTGCTTCGGTATGACGTGTAGGTGTGAAGGATGCGCTGATCAGCGACCATGCACACGCAAGGCGGTGCACGCACAGCGCTACACGGCACGCGCCACTTGAGCCCAAGCGAAGTTACGTCCAGGTCGCAGGCCCCCTGGACACAAAAAGCAGAGGTGACACAGGCCCATGGGTGCTGCATGGTCTTGCCGATGGTCATGCGCACGGAGCTGTATGTCGGCGGTGTCCGATCCAACACTGACATGAAGGTGGGGGCCCCGCCCAACAGTGTGGTTCCCTGGAGCAGCATGTTGGGTGGGCATGCAGGCATGCCTGTGCATGGTACACCTGCATGCATGCAAGGTTGCAGGCATCCCCCAATCTCTGAACGTGCTACCGTACGTGTTGGCAAGCATACCCAACACCCTGCACTTAACACGCATGCAGACATGCCCTAAAACCTGAACCCAAGTACAGCAGGCACGCCCATGCATGGTACGTTCATCCTGCCAGGTGCGCGCGGGAATGCAACACAAAGTAGGTTGCTGCACATAGCAGGCGGCCATGGTGCAGCCCAAGCGTCAAAAACGCCGGCGGGGAGTGTGATGGCGCTGCGCTGTAGGTAGTAGACAGTGGCACGCAACCATACGGGGGGGCGACTCGATGCACTGGGCACTGTGTGACGCTGAGTGAGTGCGTCACACAGGCAGCACCTAGCAAAGCGGGCGCTGCGGCCGGCGTGTATCAACGGGATGCTGAGCGGCCATGCATTCCGGTGCAGCATGACGGTGCAGCACAGGAAGCGTGCACGGGGTGTGGCCTGTGGGGGGCCGGGTGTGGTCTATGGCAGTAGTGCACTGCAGCAGCCGCACTGAGTGATGCAATGCAGCCCAGGCAGTTGGCCCTGGTAGCGTAGGGAAGGAGCTAAGCACAGTATACAGAATTCAAGGCTTGGGATGTGCAAGTGCAGCTCCGACCTGACGAGTGGCGACGCACGCACGCGCACCGCCTTGCCACACACCCAGCTTGCAGGACCGCCCGGCAGCGCCATCATGCCAGACAAAAGCCTGTTCTCTATGAGGCACGAACAGCTAAGAGGCGCAGCAAAAGCGGGCGACGCGCTATGCGCTGAGCAGCCGTGCCCTGGCACCCCACCCGCTGATACTCCTCAAGCCATGCACCTGCCGCACCACCCACCCTGCTGGGGAGGGGCAGCAGCGTGGTGGCAAGTCCCTCTGCCATGATTGCTTCGTGAAGCGTGCCGCTTGTCAGGGGCCGAGGTGGTGCCGGTATGCAGCGCGGTTTGAGGGCGGTGACCTTGTATAATTCTAGGAGTCAACTGGTCAAACTGGGTGCTGTTCAGACGACTTGTAGCCAACGTGAGCGGCATCCGCCGCTGAGAGCATCAAGGTCTCCAGCGAGAGCATTGCCTTTGATTTGCATACAGCCATGCGGCGTCAACTTCTGCGCGGGCTCTGGCCGTCGCTACCAGCAGCCCCAAAAGTGAGAGCTGATGAAACATACCTCCGAGGGCACCCAACCCCACCCTGGAGCTGACTTTTTGTACTTCGTTAGTGCACCTCAACCCACTGAGGGAAACAAAACACTGGGGGTCTCGCCCAACAAGCCCAACCCCACGACCGCGCAGTTTCACTTCCCTGCGTCAAGTTTTGCTGCGCTGCGCTAACAGTCAAGGCCAGCTACTCGCCCTCAGACTTTCTCTTGGCCTGGTGCTTGAACCTCAGTTGTTGCGGAGCGCCCTAGCGGCCCCGTTTATTCCTGCAGCCCCCTACAGCCCACAGACCTTTGAACACACTCCGCCTTCTGAGGCTTGGGCAGAAAAAGGCCCAAAGGGCTTGGAGCACAGACTGCACCCCATAACCCTCTGAACCACCACGCATTCACTTCACAATAGACAGGGAGGCAGCCCTACCGGCCACTTGTCATGAGCAGTTCGACCAGATACAGGAGAGTATGCATTGTGCGTTGCATAAAACCGGTACTTGTGGCGACGTTCGATGATAACGCAATCACGGGAACTGTCGCTCGCGCTTTGGGCTCCCTAACCATGCTCAGGTGCACCTAAATGTGCAGCTGCGTTGGTCGTTGCAGTGTGACCTGCGGTGCAAAAGCCGCATGCCTGCATCCCTGGCTTGAGGCGCATGCACTGATCGCACTGGTGTATCATTAGGATGCTGAGCGGTCATGCATGGCGGTGCAGCATGGCGGGGCGGCGAAGGAAGCGCGCAGAAGGTGTGGTCCGTGGCCAGTGCACTACGGCAGCGGTACTGAGTGGTGCAATGCAGTCCAGGCAGCTAGTCCACACAGTTGGCACTGGTAGCAGTAGGGTGCTGAAAACAGAGTAGTAGGGTGCTGAAGATAGAACGTACAGCGTTCCAGGCTTGGGATGCATGGGTGCAGCACTGACGTGATGACGCACGCGCACTGCCTTCCCGCACACCGAGCTTGAAGAAGCGCTCGGCAGCGCCCTCATGCCATAGAACAGTTTGTTTCCTACGAGGCGCGAGCGGTTGCAGGCGCAGCAACCGCTGCCAAAGCGGGCGGCGGCAAGCGACATGAAGCAGGTTGAGGCCAGGCCAGTCAGACAAGCGTGCGTTGGGGGAGGAGGGCTGGAGCACAAGGTGTGATGTGAGAGGTAGCCGGCTGGCCGGTGCAGGTCAGAAAGCGAGGCCTCAAGAGGCGCTAAGCGCTGCGCAGATGTGTGCTAGAGGGGGGGGAGGGAGGCGTCGCTGATCACCGGCAGCACGTGCAGCGCGATGCATGCAGGCCGAGGGCAGGTTGCACCGCGCATACACTCGGGGCCAACAAATCGTGCATGTGTGTGTGCGCATGATACGGGGCGTATAGTAAAGGCACTGCACGGATGCTGCTCCCTTTGTCCTTGTTGTAGACAATAGGTTTGCGCGCAGTATCCAACAGCAGCATGCAAGCGTCTGCCTGAAACGTGCGGCATGCGATGGAGATACGGTAGGCAAAGCAAGATCACACCTGAGCCCTGCCCTCGCCAGCCAGCCGCTGCTGAGAGCTACACGTGGCGCTGCCAAGCTCCGCTCCGCGCGCTACGCCTCCTGCAGGGTTCCCCCACGCTGCGACGCATTACGTGCTGCGCAGCGGACCCAGACACCCGCCCGCTGATACTCCTCAAGCCTGCACCTGCCGCATCAGCCACCTTGCTGGGGGATGCAGCAGCGTGGTGGCAATTCCCGCTGCCATGATTGATAGGTGCTGCTAGTGCTGCTTGTCAAAGGCCGAGGTGACGAGCAGCGCGGTTTGAGGCAAGTCCTGCTCACGAACGTGTGTGCGGCTGTTGGTCAGAGGCCAAGGAGGCTTCCTGAGGAGGTCATGGGCTTGGGAAAGACAGACGCCAAGGACTCCACGATCGCCTCAAACTTGGCGGACCGGAGGGGCAGGCCAAAAGTGTGGAATGGGTTTGACGTCGCGTCAACGTACGCATTGTGGAGGCGCTTGAACACCTGGCGAAGCAGGCAGCGTGAGCAGTCACCAGGTTAGCAGGAGAAATTGGCGTGGGCGTGCAAGACACTTCCAAAATGCTTGAGCGATGGAAGCTCAAAACGCCGTTCCTGACTGAAAATGCGTCGAACAGTCAACGCACCCGAGATACTTGCTCATCTTTTGGAGTGGAATCCTCAATGACAAGGATGAATTTGATATGTGAGTTGCTCATGTACCTGCACACAAGGCGAAGCTTAGGTTTCAGTGGGTGCGGGTGAGTGCTGTGCGTGCACTTGAAGCACAGCACAGCATGCACTGACTTACCCATACACTCGATACTCCTGCGTGGGGTATAATAAACCCAGGAATGGGTCTGCTATATCCGCAGGGCTCCTCTTCGCCAGCACTGCACCAACGTGCACATACAAACGCCATTTGAGCACAGGAACCACGAGGTATGGGCTGAAAACAGTCCGAGTTAAGACTTCAAGCAAACGCACCTTTCTCCTCAACAGCATCCAGCGAAGCATGCACTATGTAGTGGAACTTCAAGTGCTGATCCTCTGTTATTGGCGGAAATGTGCGCAGGTACAGCGGGTTGTTCTGCACAGCAACGCACAACGACCACTGCGCTCAGCCGCTTGGCACAGCCTTGAAAACAGGCGATACAGCCTACATTAAACATGATCCAGCGCTTGAGAGCAGTTGCGAACCTGGTGTCCGATGACAGCTACGCAGACGATTGACATGGCCAGCCCGCTCTTGGTTTCCACTCCCTGCTGCTGCTGAGCCCTTGCTCAAGCTCCGCTTCCAGCTCCAGTAACTACGGCACGATGGGCTAACATCCGCAAGCCGTTAGCGTGGTAGTGGGGGCGGGCGAGGTTCCCTGAGTCACGCGGTCAGAGGCAAGTACGAAAGATGTGCCCCAGTAAAGGCTGCAGTGTGAGGTGAAGCCGAGAAGCAAACACTGCGGTGCTGAATGCAAGTGGAAAGGCTTTGGGCTGCACGGCGCAATGTTCAAGGAGGGCTGTCCGAAATGCACCGCCCTATCAGGATCATCATGGGACCGGCAATCAGGGGGGTGGGCAAGCACGCAGCGCCAAATGCAGTCGCAGCACGCTGGTGCTCCCGACACACTTTGATGCCACGCTGGTTGAGTCCCTGTCCCGCCCACATGCACTGCCAAGTGGCGGATGACACGCTGGCGCCAAGCTCTTCGGATGTTATGGGAGGCCACCACAACACCTGCGCACGCATGCTTGCATCCACGCCTGCATCCACACACATAGTGATACACGCATGCGTGCAATTTGATGCGAGGGCGCACACACCCGCACCTGCGTGGGACCGGCCACATGCTCGCTGAGTCGCTGACACACGCATGCAGGCGCGCGCAGACATACACCCACCAACACAATCATGCAGGCGCGGGCGTGCAGGCATGCACAGGCGTGTGTCAGTGTTGAGTGCTCACAAGGGCGCGCAGAGCGCTAGCTGCGCCCAAGCGTGAGACCAGCTCAGCGCTCTGCGCTGCAACCAAGCTGGTGTGAAGTGTATCACAGGCGTATCTGTTCTGATCCTGGCTGACCGCTTGCCGGCATGCTGATGTGGATGCCGTTAGGTCCTTGTACACAATTCACGTTTGAGCGCTGCCGACAGGTCATGGTTGGCTGCTAAGCGCTTTCCGACAGCAGCTGGTGAGGGGGCGTGGCGCTACAGGCAGGTTGTAACCTGGTTAGAACAATGCTGGCATGGCAGTGGCAACAGCTGTAGTGAGGGTGTGGCATTACAGGCAGCTTAGCGGTCCGAGGCGCTGTTTCCAGATGAAAGCCGGCAAACAGGGCCCTCCCCCTCCCGCACTGGCCAACAACCAGGGCTAGCTTGGGCAGTTGGGCATGCACTACACATTCCAGGTGGGCCAATCGCATGCAGCGTCAGTTTGAGGAATAGCAATGGTACCTGGCAGCTGCAAGCTAGCCAGCAAACGAGTGGTGTCGCCAAGGCCCGCAACAGCGACAGTGCAGTCGCCGCTCTGTACTCCGCACATCCACCCACGCGCACAGCGCGTGGGTGTCACCTGCACCGTGTACAACCAGCTACTACTCCTCCACTGTTCAGCCGCCAGGTGCAAGCAGTCACAGCGTGTGCGTGGGGGATGCTTTGCGCATGCCTGCCAAGCTGCCGCGCTGAGCACCATGAGCCTCCCCCTTACCAGTACCACTCCAGCAGAGGTCCAGGGCCCACGACCATCGTGAGCGCGCTCCACACGCGCTCCGTCTTTTGCGCCAAAAGGAGGGCAGGGATTCCACACGTCCAGCAGCCTGCCAAAGCTTGCTCAGGAATGCCAGGTGACAAAAGGAGCGCCCACGGGGCCTGCAGTGTGATTCCTGTGGGGCCGTGCGGCGTGCATATGCGCATGCCGGGGGAGGGACGCATGGAGCGCGCGAGCAGGCTGCCAGGCCTGGCTGCATGCATCCTGCATGCATCCTTGTGCATGCCAAAACGTGTACAGCTGTGTGCCCGCAACAGTATGTCGAACGCGTGCTCCGTCCTGTTGCGTCTTCAGGACCAGGGGCTGTGACGACTTGTGGGGCAGCTACTTTGCAGCGACTGGCCTGAGCATGCAAGCGAGGCATCATGCTGATGTGTGCTGCCGCACTCTCCCAAGCTACATGCCTATGCAATATATATCCATGCATCCTTGCAATCTGGCTTGCGATTGCTTGGCATGTACCCGCGTGCAACCTGCACAATCTCTGCTGGCCGAGTGCCTGCCGACACGCAAACGGCATACTTGGCACACAGTGCACTCACTGCTCAGCTACTGGTGCACAGGGTGTATCCAGTTGTGAAGCATGGCAGCAGTAACAGGGCAAGCGCCGAGCGCCTGTGCATTACTCCCGACATGGCAAACCGGGCAGGGGACCACGCAGGGCGCCCACATGCATGGATGCGCAAGGGAATTGCAAAATCGCCGGCAATCGCTGCCGCTTGTACGAGATGCATGTCAGGAAGAGGAGCTGCAGGCTGAGGAAAAATGTGTAGCACGCCAGCGCCACAGAAACGACCGTCGCGTCACATGAGGTGTGGCCACCCATGCATCACGCTCGGCTGCATGTGCGGGCCGAGTAGTGGTGTGTCGCGTGGCCAGGCCATGGCCTGTGCTGCTTCCAGCATGCATACAGCAGGACGTCAAAGTCGTGCGCAGCAGTCGACTTGTGTTTGTCCGTCAGCAGGTGTAATGCGTCGCGTGCATTTCTTGTCACCGTGGCAGTTGGTGCAGTTGGTGGCTGGAGCGTTTTCGCAGGGAAGGCCCTGAAACTGGGCCGGTGAGCCAAGACCTGCAAGCAATGAGATGCGATATTCGTGGGGATTGTGCCTTTCCTTGCTTGCAGGTTGTGCTGCCCAACTATCACTTGGGGACTGAAGGGTGTGAAGGGCGTCGTGTTCAAAACTCGTGTCGTGCCCGAGTTTCTTCTGGTGCTTGGGCTAAGCCAGGGTAGCCCCAGGGTTGTATTGAATGACATAGGTAGGAGAATCTGTCTCTAGTGTGTTGTGTAACAATGATTGTGTGCAAGACGGTGTCCGTGAAATGGGCGTGAAATGTGTGCAAGCCTCACCGTGCAAGGACAGATCGTGGAAGCAAGAGCAGCATTTACATGAACATGTTGCTGTACGTAAGTTGGTAAAGCGATGATGTTTGGGGTGAAGAGGTGCAGCTTTACAACCGCATGTTGTTTGACAGTGTTGGTTTCGACGCTGCGACTAGCAACTCACCTACATCGCTACGCGTACGTTGTGCAAACAAGCCTCGCTTAATATCACACGCGTATGTGCGTTTTGTATGTTTCCCCTGTTTCTTCGCCCTGTTTAGCAAAGGGGTGTTTCTGGTCCACAGCGGGTGATTGACGGACATGTGAGAGGAAACGAAGGCAGTACTTGCCATTGAATGCTTTAGGCATTGAGACATATGTTCGTGTATTGACACGCCAGGACCAAACTGAAGGGTGAGGGCGGTGACCTTGAATTAGGGGTCGACTGGTCAAACTGCGTGCTGTTCGAGACGACTTGTAGCCAACGTGAGCGGCACCCACCGCTGAGAGCATCAAGGTCTCCAGCGAGAGCATTGCCTTTGATTTGCATACAGCCACGCGGCGTCAACTTCTGCGCGGGCTCTGGCCGTCGCTACCAGCAACCCCAAAAGTGAGCTGATGAAATATACCCCCGAGGCCACCCAACCCCACCCTGGAGTTGACTTTTTGTACTTCGTTAGTACACCTCAACCCACTGAGGGAAACAAAACACTGGGGGTCTCGCCCAACAAGCCCAACCCCACGACCGCGCAGTTTCACTTCCCTGCGTCAAGTCTTGCTGCGCTGCGCTAACAGTCAAGGCCAGCTACTCGCCCTCAGACTTTCTCTTGGCCTGGTGCTTGAACCTCAGTTGTTGCGGAGCGCCCTAGCGGCCCCGTTTATTCCTGCAGCCCCCTACAGCCCACAGGCCTTTGAACACACTCCGCCTTCTGGGGCTTGGGCAATAAAAGGCCCAAAGGGCTTGGAGAACAGACTTTTCCGCGCAGCACCAGTGCGTCAATGACCGACACCGAGAAAGGAGGTGAGGCCCTGGGACTGCCCTCCGGCCACCCTGGCAGGCTAGGTTGACCCACAGCTATTGCCATGCCTGCTTGGCTGAGCTTGCTGGGGCCTGTGGCTGTGTCGGGGTCGTGCCAGCCGACGCACAGCATGCACACCACGCTCGCGTGTGTTGTTGACCGCGCTCCCTGGGCCCCTGACTTCCCTTCTGACACCCCCTTGCCCCTGTTCTTGGTCCCCCTGTGCCCTAGAAGCACCCCCAACTGGCCCAGAGGCAGAGGCAACGGTTCTTCCGTCGGTTGAGAGCGCCCAAGGGTAAGGAAGAACCTTCTTGAAAACACTTGTGGCCCTTCCTCCTGCCCTGTACAGGTGTCATCAAGCCATACCACACGTTGTTCAGTTTTTTGCTGTGGCATGGAGTTCCTTCTGGGCCTTTTGCTTCTCCCTGTTCACGTCCCTTCTGATTACAAACTCGCTCGTTTGAGGCCCGGCCTACTGTTTACAAGTGCCATTGTGTGTTGATGGCTCCTAACTTCCTGCAGGTCAAAACCTGACGGTGGGGACACAGCCCCTGCGAAGGCCATGAACAAGGAATCAAACGGTGGGGGCCTTGCCTCGCAGCCTGCCGAGGCGGATCAGCACCAGCACGTTGAGAACCCCAAACCAGCCAAGCCTACCCCGAAGGAGAGCGGCGGCAACGAAGATTCAGAAAACTTTGATGATGACAACTCTAACACCAAAAAGCGTGGAAGGCCTCCCGGTTCAAAGAATGGATCCAAGCGTGTGGCTACGCACGCAAGCGCTCCCCCTGACAACCAGGGCCCGCCGCCTGCACAGCCCGGCAAGCGCCAGCGTGCTCGCCCCAAGCGTTATGACGACTACCTCTCCACTGATGACATCCCTGACCCAGAGCCGGAGAAGGACAGGGACGCTCCGTCGGTCAAGCCTGCCCCGGTGGCCGTGGCACAGCCTCCCAAGCAGCAGCAGCACGCCAGTGCTGTTCAGAATGCTGGCCTTGGTGGCTATGCCAACATGAACGCACAGTACCCGCCCACTGTGGCGCCCGCTGCCGCGCAGTACGCAGCTGGCCCTGCTGCAGCCTACGGGGGCTATGCGGGTATGGGCTACGCCCAGCAGCTGGCACAGCCTTACGCGGGTTTCCCCGGCTATGGCAACCTCAGCTATGACACTCAGGGCATGGTGATCAGGCCGACGAACCAGAGCAACATGCCCCCGGCGCTGCCCTTGCAAGCGGCTGGCAACCAGGCCCTGCAGCTGCTGCTCCTCAACGCCAACCAGCAGAACCTCTTCAAGCAGCAATGAACGACGTGCCAGACAAGCAGACCGGCGCTGTTTTTGACGCCCGGCAGCTGTTGCTGCTGGGAAGTTCGTGTTCGGTCAAAGCGGGTGCTTTGGAAGCCGGCCGCCGCAGCCCTTGGGATAACAGCATGCGTATATGAGGCCAGCGTAATCTAGGTGGCTTTGTTTGCGGTCTTTGCAGCATCGCGGTATGCAGGGCCCTCGATTGCATGCTGGTACACCTTTGCCATGGTAACCCACTGCTGAGGTCAGTCAACTCCCTGCGGCTCGTTTGTGCCGTCCTCGTGTTGACCTTCTCACCACAACTCGAAATTGTACTGTTTGTGTAGGGCATCCTTTGCCAACCCAACATCTGATGTGTCATTGACTGACAATTGACCACCTTGTCGTAGCGTGTGTACGTGCACTTTTTTGACGGTCCTGACCACCTGTGCGCACAGTGGTGCGCTGACTTCTTGACCTTCACAGACGACAGCAATTCCTGACACTGCATGGATAAGTTGGGCCAGAACTAAGCACTCGAGCTTGGGGGTCAACTTTCGTATTTGAACGCCTCCTGGCAGGCACCGCCTCACCAGTCGATACTCGCATTCCGTCCTGCCTTCGCCACTGCTCCTGTGTATGCGTGTGTGTGTTGTCTTACTTGTTGCAACCGTGCCTGTGTATTGTGTGCGGGGTCCTCTTCCGTGGGTGCCATGAGTTGCCGTGTCTACCAGATTTGTTTTTTTTGCCGGGTGCCGTGCGTGTTGCCTGACACACATGCAGCAAGGGTAACAACGCTTACAGTGCCTGAACCAATGATTTTGTAACAATGAACGGCCCGGCTGACCTTGAAAATGTTATCTCACAGTGTGTGCAAGCAGGTCGGCTAGAACATAGTTGGAGCACATCTTGCAGCTGTGCCTCTGGAAACAGGCCAGTTCAATTGCCAGCTCGTAGCAGGCAGCTTTGTAAACCCTTCCAACATGTAAGCAAGCCAGGTGGTGTGGGATGTGGAGGTGGAACACTGACATAAACCAAGGCACGCCTTTGCATACTTTTGGCAATCCAGTCGTCTTGAGTAAGACTGCTTTGCAAGTATGCGAGCCGATGCAGTCCGTACGTGTGTGGGGTCAAAGGTGTTGCACAGCCACCTGGGGTACGTGCGTGCATCGTGCTGTGCCACAGTGTGCAACTCGTTGCTCAGAATGCATTCTCACCCTGGTGCCAGGAAAACACACTGCAAGCAAGGCACACCAGGTACCCCGCTCGTTAGATACGGCAGCACCAACTGCTGTGCCAAGGTGTTGAACCAACCACGGCACTCCCAGGAGCCTTGTAGCACTGTCAGCTGTGCAACAAGTCACTGATTGGATAGCAAGGCCATGGCAAGCATGAACAGTAAATGGTTGACGGAAGGAAGCAGTGTCTGAAATTGGGAGGTTTAGGGCCCGCTCCAAATGTCCGAGGGCCTGGCAGGCCTGGTGGCCTCCTTGGTGTCTTGATGGCGTCGCCATCATTCATATAAAATCTTGACCGCGACGCTGGCGAGTAGGCATACAAAGAGAATTGTACTCGCGCGCGACTGTTACGCAAGCAAACCAAACAGAACAAAGATGGTTGCCAATGGCACTGCTGCAAGCGGTTCTGCAATGCGGTCCGTGTTTCCGGAGGCACTGCTTTCCCTGAAGCAAGCCGACCCCGAAATTGCGCAGCTAATCCTTGACGAGAAGGTCAGGCAATGGTGAGTAAGCGCAGCGTTTGCTGAGGAGGGTGCATCAGCCGAATCCCTGTGCACAGGCTATGTGGGCACATCAGCACCATGCTTGCACTATGGTCAAGTGAATAGGTTAAGCAAAGTTGATTCGGCCGTAGCAGCTTGGGGCAGCAGGCAGGGGACCACGGTTTTGCTTGCTTGCAGAAAGGCAGTTAGTTGGAGTGCGCTTGAACCATACGCGCAGGAAGGGTATCGAGCTGATCGCCTCGGAAAACTTCACCTCTGCCCCTGTTATGGAGGCTCTTGGCTCGTGCCTCACCAACAAGTATTCTGAGGGCCAGCCTGGTGCGCGCTATTATGGCGGGAATGAGAACATTGACAAGGTCGAACTCCTGTGTAAAAAGCGCGCTCTTGAGGCCTTCCACGTCTCTCCTGACGAGTGGGGCGTCAATGTGCAGCCATACTCTGGAAGGTGAGCTCCAACTTGCTCTTGCGAGTGTGCGCGGGTCTGTCCGAAATAAGAGACCTGGCTGTGTTGAACAAAGCCAAGTATACAGGTATGGCAAATCATGCCACCAGGCAAGTTCAACAACAACAAGTCGAAAGCTTGTGCTTTTGCTGCTTGTACGCAGCCCTGCAAACTTTGCGGTGTACACTGCGCTGTGCAACCCACACGACCGCGTGATGGGGCTCGACTTGCCCTCCGGTGGCCACCTCACACACGGCTACTACACCAAAGACAAGAAGATATCCGCAACGTCCATCTACTTCGAGTCACTGCCATACAAGCTGAATATGGACGTGAGTGAATGTTGGGGCACTCGTTGCGGCTGGGGTTGGGGCGTTGCGGGTGTGTGGGAAAAAGGCATGAGGTGAACATACGCGGCCTTGTGTGTGCCTCAAACCTGGGCTGCTGTTGGGGTGTTGCACTGGTGCGCTGCTCCAGCGTTACCACTGCGTGTACACTTATCTTCAGCTTGAGCTATGCCTGCGGCAGCCCCGTGAACCTTGTGCGCGTGCCTCCTGCTGTGGTGCCACGCACACCCTTTATTATGCAGACTGGGCTGGTTGACATGGACAAGCTGGAGGAGAAAGCGCTGGAGTTCCGCCCCAAAATGATCATCTGCGGTGAGCGAGCGCTGCCGATGCCATAACTGAGCAGTGATCTAGCAAGTCAAGCGGGTCCACGATTTGAGTTGAGCATGGAATTTCACCTCAGCCAACCTGTGAAACCGTGATCCCTGTTGCACCTGATGCCTGCACATGAGCATTGCTCGAAGAAGCCTGGCAAGGGAGGGGAGGGGCGCCACGCGCCCCCCACCACCCACTGCACATGCCGCCCTGCGTGTGCACTCGGCGCGCCACTGAAATGAAGCCAGGGTATCCTTGCGTCATGCAACAGCAATTGCAAAATGCGGATGCCGACTGCATGTTCAGCAGCGGAGGCGCATGTACACGTGCCCAGACGCTCCTGTTACTGACGCTCCCGCTGCTGCTGCTGCTGCTGCAGGCGCGTCGGCGTACCCTCGTGATTGGGACTATGAGCGTTTTCGTCAGATCGCTGACAAGGTCGGCGCGTACCTCATGGTGGACATGGCGCACATCAGGTGTGTTGTTTATGGCATGCACGTGCAGGCACCCTACAGGCTACAGCCTTGCCCCCTTCCCCTCCTGGGGGGGTGGGGTGCCCTACACCTTTGCGCACCTGAGCCACCGAGGCTAAAACAATTCAGTCCACCGGTGTCGTGCACCGTACACCCGTGCACCCTGCTGAATTCCACTCCTGGGTGCCTGAATTCTGCTCTAGGAGCACAGGGGAGGGATAGGGCGAAAAGCAGGGGCGGAAGGGAGCGTGCAGCACAGGGGAGCCAGCGAGGGACACAGAGTTTATGATGGGCAAGGCAATCCGTGCCGCCCCACAGTTGTACTTGGCCTGCGTTTAACGAGGATGCCGGCATGGGATGAGTCGCAGGTGGGCCACACGACCTGCAAGCGTCTGCACCTGTTCGTCGTGGTGCATGACTGAGTCGCTGCCCGTGCCGTGTGCGCTGTGCGTGTGCTGCGCAGCGGCTTGGTGGCCACCCAGGTGCTCAAGTCCCCCTTTGAGCATGCCGACATCGTCACCACCACCACGCACAAGTCCCTCAGGGGCCCGCGCGCCGGCATGATCTTTTTCCGCAGGGTGAGTGCGATGTGTGGCCACACGGCATGGCTGAGACTTGAGAGGTTGAGCAATTCCAGTGTTTGCAAGCAATTTAATAGGTGGATGGCAATGGTGTGATGCACCTGCATGGACAATGGGGCGTGTGCTGTTGCATCCTCGGCTGCAACCTGCGCATGGAGATTGATCCTGGATTGATCACTGATCCCAGCCTGCCTGCCCGCTCGCCCCTATGCATCCCATATTCCCGAAACGCAGGGCCTCAAGCCGGCCTCCCGGCTGGCCAAGGGCGAGGTGGAGGGCGTCGCCGCGTACGACTTTGAGGAGCGCATCAACTTTGCGGTGTTCCCCAGCCTGCAGGGCGGCCCGCACAACCACCAGATCGGCGCGCTGGCGGTGGCGCTCAAGTACGCCGCCGGGCCGGAGTTCAAGGAGTACGCAGTGCAGGTGGGAGGCCTGCTTTGCAAGCACATTCTGAACCACGTTGCGCACACACTCAACCACGGGTCTCTATCAACACGCATATGCATACGCACACTGCATGGCCCCATAGGAATCACGCAGCATGTCCCTTGGGCGCTCTTCCTGACACACTCAACCACGATGTGTACACACTGAACCACGCTGCGCATGCACTGTAGCCAGTACTAGTTACACATACGAACAGCGAGCTGGTGGTTTGCAGGCCGAGGCAACGTGTGAGGCGCAAGCATGCGCAAGTGCATCCCCGCATAGCATCCCTTGCTGATGCTTCGGCTCGCGGTACCTAGTACATGTGCGTGGTGACAAGCTTTGTTCCCATCCGATGGGTTTCTGATGGGGGGGGTTTTCACCACGGCTGCACGTGCGCAGGTGGTGAAGAACTGCCGCGCACTGGCTGCTAAGCTCATGGGCCACGGCTACAAGCTCATCACTGACGGCACCGACAACCACCTCATCCTGTGGGACCTGCGCCCCGAGGGCGTGAACGGCAGCAAGATGGAGAAGGCCTGCGACGCCTGCCACATCACACTCAACAAGAACAGCGTGGTGGGCGACCAGAGCGCCATGAACCCGGGGGGTGTGCGCATCGGGGAGTGCAGGGG
>BDDA01001397.1:0-14821 GCA_001662385.1 Chlamydomonas asymmetrica | reverse complement strand
ATGACTGTTCACTCAAGGGTGTGTGTGTGTGTGTTTGGGTGGGTGGGTGGGTGGGTGTTCGGGGGGTGGGGTGGGGGGGGGGTTGAAGCGGGTGCGCATACACGGGAGCGTTGCTTGCTGAACGATTCCAAGGATGGCAAGGACCAAGCGATTGCCTCCCCCCTCCCTCCCTCCTCCCTCCATGGCTCCCTCCCTCCAAAGCCTGCAACCCCTCCTTCCCTAGCCCTCCTCCCTCCTCCCTCTCAGAACGGCCCTGGGCCTGCATGGACAGGCCCTGCTTACCGCCAGCTCGCGCCGCGGGGCAGTTGTAGAGGTACACAGAGCCCGTAATCGTGAAGGCGTCGTCAGGTCCAGGCTCGGTGGGATCAGGGTCCGTCGGCGGCCGTGCAGCTGCAGGGAAGGCGAGGAGGGCCGCCAACATCGCAGCCAGTTTAAACGCGGCTGCAGCACTCTTGACTGCAGTACTGCCCGGGGCGGTCATCGGCACGACGGCAGCGCGCATCCCTGCAGGCGGAACAGGCAGCTTGTAGAAAGGGCGCGCCTGCAAGCAAGGTTAATGTTCCCAGCAGCGCAGGACTTTCGTATAGATGCAGCACGTTCACTTTGACTGCGCAATCATATGCTTCATGTTGTTTGCGGCCGATGTACAGATAGGTTGGGCCGCGGGAGCCGCGAACAGCAGCTGCCAGCAGCCCGTGATGCATACGGAACTCGCAGGAACAGAAACGAACCTGATGCAATCCACTCACCGTGCTTGGGGTTTGGCTGAGTGTGGGGCCACGGTCCACGGTATCTTGGATGGGGTGTCAGCAGCAGTAGCAGCAGGCCCCAGAGCTTTCCTCCAGTCCAATAGCTGAAGGCTGCGTCCTGAATTGAAGTCTTCAGCAAGCGCCTCTTAAATTATGTCCACCGGACGTCGCGGTATGTTGAATGCTGCGGGGCCAACTCACTTTCTTTTGGGTGCGAGTACGAGTGCGAACATGATGCGAACTGGAAGCGAAAAGACCGGAAGCGCCCGTCACCAGGCGCTGCTTGTTTTGCTATGTTGCTGCAGTGTGTCCTGTCTCCTTGCGCGCATCAAGAGCCCTTTCAAACCTGCCTGAGTCGCAACAGGAGTACATCGCCATTGAATGTTCGTCCTGAACTTGCAAGGCTGCGTACATAGACGTGGGCCTGGTCCAGTGCACTTGAGGTGTAGTGTACTGGCAAGAGCTGTGGTAACTAACAGACTTGTGCTGCTACACGCACGTCCAACAGCTCTGGGCAGGACTGCATAAACCAAACAGCGGCGGCAGGAGTTCCTGCTCTTAAATTACTGTTCAGACTTTGAAGCTCCTGCGCTGCCTCCGGCAGTTGGCTTCCTCCCCACACAACGCACTTCAATCAGTGACTGTGAAGAAAGCAGGACGGGGGGCGTGTGTTGTACATACAACTGCTCCCTGGGCAATCAACTGCAAGCCTCGAGACCAAACCTGGGGAAAGCGCGGAACCTCGACACTTTTGGATGCTGGTGTCACCCCCATGGAGCTTGCAATGTCCGCTCAAGGATCACTTTGACGTTTGTGTATCCAATCAGAACCGAGCGTGTTGTGTTTCTTGAGGTGCAAGGTACCATCACCCGCGTCAAGTGCACGTGCATTAGGGAACTGCACTATACGACCTGAGAAACACGTTGGGCGTTTCTGCTAGGCCCAGTCTTGCTCTGCAGCTCTGAAGTTTAGGAAAATGGCAGGCTCAAACCCTGCTTGCACAGGGTTGTGGCAGCAACGAACAAGCACAACATCAGCGGCAATGGGGCTCAAAGATATAATACGAGCACAAACAGCAGTGTGACACGGCCTGGGAGGTGTTTGCTGGGGAGGTGGTACTGACTTCCGCGTTTGCTTATCGGACGGACTTGCGTGATCCTTGCCTTGCTGCTGCCAAGGCTCTGCTCCAGCTACCTCCAGGGATTCTTGACCACGTCTATAACGTTACCTAAGGAAGCTTGACCTCCAGTGTGCTTTCCTGGCCTCTGATTTGCGTTCTTGTGTCTCCCAGGACCGGTGGCTTCGTGACCACCTTTGTGATGGTGGCGGTGTGAGTGAGCAAAGGAACCAGCCACGATGCATGCTGGTCGCTTACGCACAATATTGCTCAATAGGTTTGTGTTGTGAAGCGATGACTGCACGGTGCACACTGTGTGCCAGGCATCATGTTGAACGTGTGGATGCGAGGCGCTGTTGCCCCCATGCACCCCATGTACCGCATGTAACGCATGCCCCTGGTGCAAGCATGGACATTTCCTGGAGAAGACCTGTTATGCAAAAACGATGGCGGCAGCCCCCATGCATGCCCCAAGTAATCAGCAGGTAGTGCGTGGCTGCGCATCCCGAACTGCCTGCCTGTGAAGTATTGA
This sequence comes from Chlamydomonas asymmetrica, assembly GCA_001662385.1. NCBI lineage: Eukaryota > Viridiplantae > Chlorophyta > Chlorophyceae > Chlamydomonadales > Chlamydomonadaceae > Chlamydomonas > Chlamydomonas asymmetrica. The sequence continues at coordinate 12,423 of BDDA01001397.1, read as the reverse complement.
CTTCTGCCAACTTGCGTAGCATGCGGGCGGCAGAAGGCAGCAGCAGGTGAATGATGGGTGTGGGTATGTATGGGGGGCATGGGCCGTGTATGGAGATCACCATCGACCAGCACAATACACAAGGACCTTGATGTGCATGTAGTGTATGCAGCAGCTGCAAAGCCAGGGGTGGTCTGGCACATGCAGGTAGGGTGGGAGGGACCAAAATGCAGAACGGGCAGAATGCATCCCGGCGGAGCTGTCCTTTTCCCAGGCAAGGCTGGCGCTGATTGGTTTCCACCAACAGGGTCTGGTTGGTGGCCAATGATTGGGTGCATCTTCAACCCCTGCAGTGTGCATGGAAGCACTCCGGGAGCCCGCTGGCGAATGACTGTGAGCACGTGACCATGACCAGCGCTGGCGAATGTGACCATGACCAGCGGCCTGCTGTGTTTATTATGACCCTGCCTTCATTGGGCTCCGCATACGTTGTGCTCCGCACAGCCTGGATGGCTGCTCTGGCCGCCCTCCACACACAAGCTGTGACACCGGATTGCGATGGAGAGGCATGAGAGGCTGCAGCAGCAGTACCAGCAGCCGGCAGCAGCAGCAGCAGCAGCATGTGCAGGAGGGACACCTGAAACAGCTAGCAGCGCCTGCAGCCCGAAGAGGCTGCAGCGCAGTCACCATCGCCGTCACTGTCATCATCACCATTGCCCGCTGCCAGCATTGTGAGCGCTGCCAGCAGGGCTAGCAATGGCATGCTGGCAGCGCTGGCAGCAGACGGCAGCAGCGGCTGGGGCATCGGCAGCGGCGGTGGCGGCAACGGCATCGTCGGCGGCTGCAGCGGCAGGCTTAGCACGAGCAGTGGTCAGCTGGCAGCAGCAGCGGCGCAGGGCGGCAACGCCACGCCGGGCTGCGAGCGAGGGGCTGCGGGGCCCTGCAAGTTGTTGTGCGGTGGCGGCTGAGGTTGAGCGCTGGGGCTGCGCGCAATGGCGACGGCGTGTCCTCTGGCGCCACCCTCAGGCCAGCACGCACCATTTTGTTTTTTTGGGGGTGGGAACGGTTACAGGCTAGGACACACACCGCTGCCAAAGCAGGCGTTGACAGGACAGGGCAAGCCTGACAGTCTGACACCCTCGGATACCATGCTTACCACAAATGGCTGTCATGAAGTGACGGTCACCGCTCATATGCGTGCATGCCGCAGGAGGACAGTTGCTGTAGGAGAGGTCGCGTGGCGAGCGTGGCACACGCCGCATGAAACACAACTGCATCTTGCTGTGCATGGGGTTGGTGTTTAGGCGTTACTGCTGGTTGCTGCTGGGTATGTGCAGTGGCTGACTGCAGGCGGAAGCAACCAATGCATGGACAGGCACTGCGCATGCATGCATATGGTATGGCGTGTGGATGCATGTGCTTGATGATGCATTCTGCTGGCTGTAGGACAACAGGCTGCATTCTTGAATGTGAGATCTTGTATTTCCTGGCACATGTAACAGTGCAGGATGCGCCTTGCTTGGGCAAACGACTGACAGCATGCCGACGCTGTCGTTGTCGAGGTCTAAACACAGGCGCTGTCCAAAGGGCGTGTTCAAGTCATTTGCCCCTGGGGCCATGCAGTATGCTGTCCTTATGGCGTGCTGTCCTTATGGCGTGCAGCCGTGGCAGCAGCACCCCCCTGCATGCGTACCGCTGGCGCACTGCAGCGCACTGCGGCGCCATGCACAGTCCTGGACGTATTGGATATTGACGCCACCCGACCGACAAGAGAGGACTCAGCAGATCCGGCTCCTAGCGGACATCATAGAGGGTGTGTGCAGCTAGCGCAGTCTGTGCCACCACGCTCATGGTGAGGTCACCAAGAGCACTCTGACCACCTACGCACAGCGCACAGAAGCATGCATGGGGCACGTGTGGTGCAAGCTTTGGATGCCGGTAGGGCGGGACCCCCGTCCAGCTGTGACAGGTGAGGGCCGTGGCAAGGCACGCAGCTGGCTGGTTGATTGTGAACGTGGACGGATGCACCCCGAGCCCGACTCTGGCTAGCAACCGGCGAGCGATAGGAGCACTGCTGCATGGGAGCGTATCATGCAGACGTGGACTTGCTGCTGCCTACGTGCGAACATTGCTAGCGTGTATGTGCGCGTATGCACCTGGCAGGGAATCAGACCGTCGCCGGCTCAACGGCGGCGCTGTTCTGGACGCCTTTGCACGATCGTGGTCTGTGGTTTGAAGGTTTAGGACGAGGGATGGATCACAGCCAATGTTCATTTGTCGGTCGCATGGCCACGCCCAGCTGTTGAGACATGCCACTACATGGACGGACGCGCTGCCTCGTCCCCTTTCCGTGAACAAACGGCTCAAGTCTGAGCCGGCTGAATCCAAGCCGCCTCAGTGGATGGCATGGACACACAGAAGGTACACAACAGGCATGCGTGTTCGACGTCAGGTACTGGAAGCATTTGTTCAGCAGCAGAGAAGTACGTATACGCATTTCATCCAGGGAAACACCAGATTAGCAGTACCGTGCCCCTGCTGCCCTGGCTGACCATGCCCCTGCTGCCCTGGCTGACCGTGCCCCTGCTGCCCTGGCTGACCGTGCCCCTGCTGCCCTGGCTGACCGTGTGTGCGTCAGGTATCTGCTTCCATGCATAATCGTAATACACAGGGCGTGCGGACAAGCTTGCCCAATTAGGCACCTAAGCGAATGGCGCCGCGTTATGATGCAGAAGGGTGAGCAGCTCGATATGTGTGCTCGTGGGTGCATGCAGATGTAGATGTATGCGGGTGTGTGTGCGTGCGTACCGTATGTACTTATATTGCGAGTGTGCGGGCCTGCACGTAGATTGCGTACGCTTGATTGTGGGTGCAGGTAGGCGGGTGCGGCGAGTGCAATTGTGGCCTTGTGGGTGTGGGTGTGGGTGTGGGTGTGCGACTGTGGGCGTGGGTGCGCGTGGGTGGGTGGGTGCGTATGCGTGGGCGGTGCGTGGAACTATGGATGACATGTGGTGTGTTTGTGGTTGGCCTCTCTGCTCGACAAGCCCGGCGTCATGTTGCGCGTGGCGCAGGTCCAGCCCACCACAACGGAGCGTTGCTGCTGGCAGGCAGCCGCGGTGCGAACGGGTGAGGCCGCATACCCCATAAGAGCGGACCCAGGGCTCCCAGCGGGCGACATCCGAGCACTGGTTGGCGTGCAGCTGGTGTAGTCTGTAGTAGTGTGCCACCACGCTCAGTGTGAGGTCATAATGCTCTTGCTTGATGTTTGGGTTTAGCGGAGCGGAAGTGTATACAGCGCGGCAGTGGTAGCAGCACCCGCAGGGCCGATGAATGCATCTGAGCATTCTGGGCCGATGAATGCATCTGAACATTCTGGGCCGCTGAACATTTGCATGTGTGACAGAGGATACAGGATGCTGTGTGTTGAGCCTGGCTTCGTGCGGCTCCCCGGCCTGACGGACTGCGGCTGTCACCGAGATGCGCGAGTTGTTGACTGAGATTGTGTGTGTTTGAGGGAGCGTGGTGTGCGCCTGCCTGCCACTCTCATGCTAAAACCCTTGCCGCCGCTTTGTTCGGAGTCACGCAGGCACAATGCATGCACCCACGAGGTTGTGTCCATCCCAACCCCACCTGAAGGTGGCCGCCATGGCGCCACCCGTTCGCTTCCCATGGCGCGGGGACGGCAGGTCTCCTCAACCGTACACGTCCTGTATTCATGTGTGCGTGGCCACGGCAGTGCGGCAAGCCAGCATGCGCTGGGATTATATCATCACAGAGCTAGTATGTGCATGACGCTTGCGTGGCGAGGTTTGTGAGAAGCTTTCACATGCGCTTATGCGTGTCAGTATCTTGGCACAGGTGCGTGGCGGCGGTGTGTGGCTATAAGACCTGCAGCAGTCCTGCACTGTTGATAATGTTGTACCACCAACACCTGATCATTTGCACAAGCGATGCTCAATGCAGTGTCATGTTAGCATCCATTTGTATGATGCAGTGCTGCCCGCCTGGCCTGGAGGGCGTTAAGTGACAAACAAGTGACATACGTACGTACGGCTGCTGGCGTGCAACCCAAAGCTTGCTTGCACGTGCACGCCTCAGAAACATGTGTGCTTCAGCTGTTGTGCATGGCGTGCAGGCATAGCAGGCCTGAGTGATTTGGGTCAGCAAGCATCGCAGTACTGGCGAGTGAGGCAACAGCAGCCAATGAGGCCATGAATCATTAGAGCGGCCCTGGATGGCAGCCTGCTGGAGAAGGCTGCTGGCATCAACATGGCCGTGACCAAGCAGGCAGGTGGACCGACCCGCCAGCTTGATTGGTCAGAGCTCATGCACCTGAACGTGCTACCTAGCATGCGAGTGAGTGCAGGCACCACCGCCTTGCTCACCCACTCGCCCGCCTTGCACGGCATCCCTGCCGCTATGCACGGAAATGAAGTTGGATTACGTGGCTCGCATGGGGCGCTTAGTACATCATGCCTGTTTGGTGGAGCCTCAACAGCGGCAGTAGGCAACTAAGCGCATCCTGCTGGTATGCATGCATGCATGCAAGCACAGCGCCGCCCGCATCAGAAATGCACACACGGCCAATGCGCAGCATGATGACGAAGCCAGGAGGGTATGGCTTGCGCTCGACACTTGCCCAGACTCGTTTAGAGCCGTCAGTTTGCCACACGCCTAGGCTGCATGCTTCAACGTGTGCGGCTGCGTGCTGGTCTTTTGAAAGTGACACACCGCCTTACAAAACCGCGTCACGTCTGGATCCTCGCGTCTCGCGCCACCCCCGCTTGCTTGATTTGACTGCTGTGCTAAATTTGCGTATGCTCACTATGCATACTGCTTAGGCGTTGACAGGGGGTGTCATGCCAGTCGCTCCAGCAGGCCAGAGCTGGGGCGTGGGCACATGCCGCAGGACCTGTGCCCAGGCCGTTATCGCCAATGGCAGCACATGTCCAGCCTACATATACTCCTTTAATCAGCTTTCCTTGCTCAGGCCTGCCTTACAACTTCACCGTTCACACCAACACTGCGCAGCACGCACGGACACAACTGCACTACGGACACGCGACGAGTTGCATAGGCATGCACGCAGGGCAGGTTGAAGCAACAGCAGTGCACCTTTGCGTAACGTACCTGGACACGTTTGGCAAGCTAGGCCTCACGGTCCTTGCACCCAGTCGAGTTCCCGCTCCACTACGGCCGCTACCACCGGCTCACACCAGGTGCAACACAGACAGGTCAAGACAGGTGCGATGCAAAACACAAGCAGAGACCTCCACATAGCATCACTACAGTCAGCCTGGCTCTAGACCTGACCCCCCAACTCCATGCACACGCGCGCACTTCCGGCTATGTGTTAACGTGCTGTTCACTGCCTTCTCGGCTTCAGAAGGCAGGATGGACTTTGGTTCGCAGAAAGTCTAGGGTAGTTCAGCGGCGTTCCGCCAGGGCAAGCCAGGACTTGCATCTGGGGGCCAGGACACAAGCGACACGATGTCCAAGAACGCCCTTCACTGGGAAGCAGCGGAAATATCCACGCTGTGGCCATGGAGCAACACCTTCCCGTAGTACCTGGCACAAAGCCCCTTACCGTCAAAACGTGCGGGCGCATGTAAGAAAGGTTACTTTTACTGGCTGGCAGCCTGGGCTGAAAAGATAGGCTGTAGAAATACATGTGCCTGGGGTAGTTGCCTTGACCCATGTTTCGGATGCATTTGGCTGGGGAAGCAGGGACATGCCGCCTGCTTGCTTCCCACACGCACGCTCCTGCCCGGCCGCGGTCCGACTGCTACAGCTGATGCTCCAGCTTTCACTGCGTTCCATTCCACAAGGCTCTCTCACATCTCAGGGCTCACATGTGCTGCAAAAACTCCCCAGGGGCTTTCGCCGCAGCACTGGCGTCCTAGGGTTTCAGGGTTGCTGACGTCAGCCAACGGCACACCGTCTCCCTCTTGCAGAAATAAAACAGACTCAGCAGCAGGCTATGATATGCAGTGAGATTGTAGTCACATCGCTGCAACCGTGCGTATGGCCGCAAATGCGGCTGTCTCTGAACCCTGACTTTTGAAAATGCAGTACATGCATGGCCCGGAGCAGTTGGCCCGTCGGTCCAAGTTCCAAGGAGAAATGGTCAGCTCGGTTCGCGGACACTGTCAACCAGACAACGCTACGCAACAGTTTTGTCCATCGACTATACAACAGTCGGTGCACTGATAGCGTGATAGACTGTGTCATATCCGGCACCACTGCAAGGATGGCTTGCTACAGCCAATGGTACCATCGCAAGCTGCAGGCCCTTGTAGTTCTGTCCACATGCTTTTGGTTACTGCTGCCTGTGCAAGTGACACCACAGCACACGATTCCTGCTGGACACGACCACACGCTAGTGCTTGCTTTTGGTGGTGTTCTGGCGTTCGAAACCCTCTTGTACACGTGGGATTATGGAGACATAACAGCCCAGACAACATACTTGAGGGCTAATGAAGCTCGTTTTGCCAACAAAGATGACTTCTACTCTTGGAAGTTCATGTTCTCGTCCGCCATGACGGGCAACGTGGTCGTTGTCGGCGTCAACCAGGGGGACTCAATTGCAGAGCTCCTCACTCTGCTGCCCTCGGCGCAATTTTATGGGCTCGAGATTCTCCAGCAGCATGTCCTTCACTCAGCTGCCAGGTTCAAGGGCAACACAAATGTCAACATTTTCAACATGGGTGCCTCGGACAAGGTTGGGCGTGTCTCGTTCACAGTCAACGGAGGGGAGACCTCGGGCTTGTATGAGGCCACTGGCCGATGGGCTGGCAAGCCAAGGAGCACTGAGCTGGTGAACATCACTACGCTCCCGCTGTTCGTAGAAGCTCACTTGGACACGCTGCTGGAGCCTGTGACGTACCTGATTATCGATGCAGAAGGTGAGCCATACATACCCCCTCAGTGGGAATCCTTGGATATGGAATTAAGCTTTTGACTCGCCTTGCGATCGAGGTGCAGCCTGGTTGCTTCCAGTGACTTTGTTAGACAGTCCGTTGTATCCAGCTGTTGCGGCTTGCTGGTTTCGACAACTTCACATCACTGCTGCAGCACAGCTTGTTGAGGTTTTGAACGGGAAAATGTACAAATGGGCTGCAATTGCCTATCCTGCAGCAGGCTGTGTTTTTGATTCGTATATCATTGGCAGGACGGCTCATTGCTGAGCCAACACGGACACACCTGGCAGCCGCGGTCAATCACGCTGTGTAGGGACTGTCATATATAGGGAGTGAAATCACGCCTGTCGCTACTGACTTTCCTGTACCTTTTCTGGATGTTGACTGGACTGTGCAATTGTGCAGGCCACGAAGCCAACATCATCGAGGGCATGGCTCTGCACAGGCACAGGCGACTGTTCCCTGCGTTCCAGTACGAGGCCGGCGGCACCTGGGTTGACAGCAGGCACGACTCAAGCAAACCAGGCCAGTTCGGAGTCGCGCTGCACCTGGAGAGCCTCGGGTACGAGCTGTACATGATGGGCAAGGAGGGCTTGCTGAGGGCGGCGCCCGAGCTGTTCCGCGTGGCGCGCTGGTTGAACGAGGGCTACGGCTACTTTGTGCAGGGCAACGTGCTCGCGGTTCTGCGCCACCACGCGCACCCCACGATTATGGCCAGCGTGGACGCGCACACCGTGCGGCTGTAGGTGCCCAGTAGGCTTAGTAGGCTCGCAGGAGCGCTGACAGACTGCGGCCGCAACTACTGCCATCACCCCTTCAAGCAGTGAGCACTTCTGCAACCATGACCGCAGGCATTGCAGACCCCGTTGGCAGCAGTACCGCATCATCATACATGCGCGTGGTGTGACAACGTCGCAGCCGCTTGCTCCAAGCCGGTGCAGCTGGCGTGATTACAAATGCTCAAGCCCCGCTTCCTGAAGTTACACACAAACCTAGTCAACCAGTGTTCACATTTTTCTATTTGTTGGATTGATGCTGATATCCTAGGTGTACCGGCATGCTCCGCTTGATTTGGCGTGACCGCGCGGTGAACCCCAACAGCGTTGCGTTCCAGAGTTATGCCACATAGGTCCCTTTGCTTGGGTACAACGCAGGATGATGTGTTCAGCACTCAGCCTCCCTTCACACTGACAGGGCGCATGCACACCCTACCAGCCCGAATTTACGTGCATGCGAACACGCATGCACGCATGTGGGTATGCTTGCATGCATGTGCGCCTGGCAGCACACAAGTGCTTGCATAGTGATTACTTCTGAGCACAGCAATAACACAATTTCCAATGAATTAAACATGTTCTTTGCTCTGCTGTTGTGATTTCACAACGACGAGCGTGCACCGCATTTGGCAGTGGTGTGCTCATCCACTGTGCTGATTAACCATGCCAGTACAAACGCCTCGCTCGCCGCAGCGCATGCCGGCTGACGCGCATCGCCGGCTTACGCACTGGTGCGCAACGCTAGCACTGATGCAGGGTTTCAGGTTCGATAGAAGATTCCGCTAAGGAGTCGATTGCGCTGACAGCGTGGTAGCCATGCCAACAGGTGTGATATGGTGGTGAACATGTTGTTCTGAGTATGCCATTGCTGGTTGCACTTGACCCAACGTTGTGCAACGCAGCAAGCACAACCTTGCTGTTGTTCAACCTTGCTGCTGCGTTTTGCTTGCAAATCATGTGATCAGCACCTGCGCGGTTTACAGCTTCCTGCACTGCATGTAATTGCATATCACTGTGCTTGACCAAATGCTTGGACCAGTGGGGGCTCGTCAAAGCAAGCTTGCCGTGTGCCGTGGTGCCTGCCTGCAACTTGGGACATTGTGTCACACAGACAGCAGTAGCGAGGAAAATGGGTCAAAAACCATACTATGTGCGGAAGTATCTTCTGGGTGTCAAACCCCGCCGGGTACCTGTCCAGGCCTTGTGCGGGGCTTTGCTTGCAGTGCTGACAGTGACGAAACCACCGACACGACGCTGCGTTGCCTGCAATATGCTGGAATGCAGCAGCCCTACCATCAACATTGTATGTATGTTTAAGCTGAAATTGTATGATTCGTTGGCCATGTCTGGAAGTTTGGCACTCCTCGGACTGTTTCAGGACAGGCTGATGTCCACGCTCAGCAGTATGTGTCTCCCAAGTGGGTGGGGAATGCTGTGACCTAGAGGGGATCAATTACAGGTATGGGTGTCCCGATAGGCCGGATGATCACCACCCTCAGGCGCATTTGGCCGTGGTCCGTGCCGACGCAGCGAAACCATGACGCACTTTTCCCTGGATGCACATCATCAAACGCAATGCCGCCCCACAACCCACCAATCACCCAGTCTAAAGAGACCCGTATGTGACTTACCGAAGTCAGTTAATCTGTGTGTCTTTCTTGTATTCTCTGTGCACTTCCCGCCCCCCACCAATCAGACGCTTGCATCCGCCTGCCACTACTTCACCCCTCGTTTGCAAGTCGAACACACAACAACAATGCCTGTCCCAGCTTTTGGCGATATCGGCAAGGCCCCAAAGGAGTTGCTGGCAGGCGGCAAGTCTGGGGGAGCATTCCAGTTTGACCCCAAGCTGACGGTCGCAACCACCACCTCGACCGGCGTTAACTTCACTGCCACTGCTGTCCAAAAGGCAGACAAGGTCGATGCCACGCTCAAGGCAGCCTACTCCACCAAGAAGTACAGCGTTGACGCCACCATCGACCCCACAGCTAAAATCAATGTCAACGCATCTCTGTCCGGGGTTGCGCCGGGCGTGAAGCTCACCACCTCCGCTGTGCTGCCAGACCCTTCGACCGCCAAGCTCGGCGTTGAGTATGCCAACCCGTATGTGAACGTCAAGTCCACGGTCGGTCTGAAGCGCAGCCCCGTGTTGGACATCGCAGTGGCAACTGGCTACCAGAATGTGGTTCTGGGCGCCGAGACCTCCTACGACACTGCCAAGGGCCTGCTTTCCAAGTACAATGTCGGCGTGGGATTCCACGCACCCGACTTCCAGGTATGTGCACTGGGCGTGCTTGCTGACGGCGCACCAAAGCGTGAGGCGAGCCAGGGCACGAGTCTCGGAGGCCTGCTGCCTGCCCGAATGACTCTGCCCATGTGCCAGCTCTCTCCTGCTAGCATTGCATCTCAGCCCATAAGCGTGCCCAGGCCTGTAACTACACATCACTGGGTGGGAGGTTTGGCATGCGTGCTGTGGCCGTGCGTGGGTATGAGGCACGAGGTGCATGCTGTGTCGCCGTTGGAGGTGCCGTATGGTAGGCTTCCCAGTGTGGCTAAGTGCTGCCATCATCTAATCTGAAACTTGCACGCAATGGGCCTGGCAGCCTCGCACCCTGGGTGGCCTGGCCTGGCCTGCGTAGCAAGGCTTGATGCACAGATCGCCCGCGACCCCGGAACCGCTAACGTGACGTGTCGTGTTTCTCGCTCTGTCTGCCACACGCACACACACAGGTCGCTGTCTTTGTCACAGACAAGCTGTCCACCCTGAAGCTCTCATACTCACACAACCTCAGCCCAGTCAGCACAGTCGGCGCCGAGGTGTCACGCAAGATTGCGGGCTCCGACACCTCGTTCGCGCTGGCCTACTCCAAGAAGCTCAGCTCGGGCTGCCTCACCAAGGCCAAGGTGGACAACACCGGCCTGCTCTCGTTGCTGTACGAGACCAAGCTGGCTGGCGGCGAGAAGGTCGCGGGATCGCTGCAGCTGCAAGCAACTGACTTCAGCAAGCCGCCCAAGTACGGTTTCGCTGTTGACCTGAGCTAAACTTGCCCAGGCGCAAAGGCGTCAGCCAGTTTTATTTTCCGCCAGCCAGCAGCAGGACTGTGGGATGGCAGCGTTCGACGAACGCTGCTCAGCCTCGCGGCCTGCGCGCGCGGCGACGCGTGGCATAATGATTTCCTATACGATCTGGTTCCTTAGCTTTGCGTGCCGCTCTTTGGAGCGTGCATGCGTGTGCGTTGTTTCGTTGGTCCTGCCAGCATTGTGCGGTGCGGCATGAATACAGCTGTTGGCAGCAGCTGTGCGGCGCTGTCCGGCTTGTCCGACACTGCCGCCCCAACATTATGAATACGGTTGTGTGGTGTCTGTCCTGCATATGCCTAGGACTGCCCCCTACTGCTCCTCACCCAACTTGCACTCCTCGGACACTTGCCTCTCTGCCGTGCGTGTAGAGACCAAGAATACTGTAACGCGCTCTTGATGCGCGCATGCTCTGCCCGACTGCCCCACTCGGCCATGTCGGAGGTCCAGCTGGTGTTGCACCTCATCAGATTGCGCTGCTTTGTCATGCATTTCAGCATTTACAGGGTTGTTGCGTGTTGCCGACAGCAGTCCGGCAGTGGTGACTGTGGGAATGTCAACGCGTCTGCATGTAGCGAATGGAGTGCAGCTAATTGGATGGGAGATGCATGCGAGCTATCGGATGAGCGATTTGCTTGGAATAGCTCGGAGGATCAGGGTACGTATGCTGACTGTTCCGCTGCACAGTAGTAGGCATGTCACAGCCCAGGATGACGCCTTAGTCCCGATCGCCAGCTTGCACCTTGCACTCATGCGTCAAGGTCGCAATCACACTCAGAGTCGCAGTCAAATCAGGCAGTGCCGCATGTGCACAGCAGTGCCACACGGTGTCACACGGTGTCTATGTTAAATGATGGTTTGAAAAGAGTCGTGGATGCAGAAGGCCAGCAACATGCGTAATTGCTGGCGGTGTCAGGCGCCATGCGTGCATTTTCATAGGGATGGAGAACATTCCAACACTACACTAAAAGTAGGGATGTGGCATCATACAGGTGCATGTACCATACTGTACCATACTTGACATGTAGGGGGGGCTCACCAACGTCACACAGGGCAACAGCGCTGTCCGCAGATGGTACACACATCTCGGTTACCCACCAACACGAAAGGGCCAGGCAAAACTCGCCGTAGCAACGCAAAGCACAGCACCAGCTGGCAAGCTCGGCGCAGCGCAAATCAGTTCCGCCTGGCTTTCATACGCACAGTATGGTTTCAGATCCGGCCAGCTGCAAGTAGTGGCCGAGCAGTCAGCAGCCAGCCGCTCACAAGCCGGCCTTGGCAGCGGCCATGGCGCTGGAGGCGGCCATCGCGATCGCGGCGTCCGAGGCGTTGGGCAGGTAGTAGTACTTGCCGTTGGCGGCCTTGGAGATCTCCTCGGCAAAGCCGGTCGACACAAACTTGTTCTCCGTGTCGATGACCAGCAGGCTGAGCCCGGCCGCGCCACACTTCTTGGCCATGTCACGCACCTCCTCCTGTTTTCGTTGAGGGTGGCAGGATTGTTTATGGCAGCAGCAGCACAAAGCAAACACGGTCAGCGACCTCATGCGCAGCACACCAGGTGCACACCGCAAGCCAGTAGTACACGCACAGCAGCAGCACGCATGCTGGTTGGAAGTGGCCAGGACACCCACAGCCCATGTAACCGAGAATCACAGTCTCCCCTGCCCCCC
>BDDA01001395.1:0-21389 GCA_001662385.1 Chlamydomonas asymmetrica | reverse complement strand
GGGGGGGGCGGGAGGGGGGCGTGAGGCTATGCAAGAGGTCACCAATTCACAATGCTAACCTTGTATTCACAAAGGCGGATAGATATGTGCGTGAATCGTGTGTTGGCTGCAGCATCTCACGTTTTAGCATGGCATTCTGGATTTTGGCATGCATGCAAATAGGCCTCACCGGCTAAAGTTATGTTGGTCAAGCCCATGAAGCCTTGACCCAGCGATATCGGCACGCTCGCTGGACCACCAGACGGTAGCGAGCATGAGATGTACAACGATGCCGGCAGTCGAGTGCCTGCAAGCAGCCGGAGCAAAACAGCAGGATGCAGGTATGTGCAGTTATGTCCAGGCTTCCTACATGGAAGTGCTAGCAAAGGCTGGTACTCTCGTTGATCTCCTCTGGGTACGGGTTGATAGCACTACTCGCTGGCTCGCAGTCGCGAGTTGACATCTCACCAACGCCCACCATCTCACCAGCGCTCAAGCAGCACACGTACAAGCCCCTCAGCTGTAACGATGTTTATTTATCTGAATGGAGCTGACTGAGGCGCTGGTATGATCCACCCGTGCATCTGCCAGGAGCTGCAGCATGCATTTACCCTGTATAAAAATGTGTGGCACAAACGTGGGCGCTGGGTAGGGGCTGTGTATCATAGGCGTCAGACACGCAGACACAACACATGCTGTAGCATTGAGATCAGCATGCACAAACTACTCCGTTGCATTGGTAGTTGCTGGCCAGCCAGCTGCCCATCATTGTAATCTGGTGTTAACTGCAGTCCACAACATGCTCTGTAACTGAGTTGCGGGGTTGCACACATCAGTAGCGGATGCCTCACCTGCGACACCTGCTGAGTTGGCCGCGCTGGCAGCAACAACGCTCAACATCCAACGTGTCCTGCGCCTGATGGCATCACCAGAAGGCCCCCCCAGCAGCTGCCTTCGGTGGCCCGTTAGCTGTGGCGGCGAGGGAGGTGGACGCAGCTGCGGTGATGGCGGCACTGGCATGGCCACGCAGTTCCACCACCACTCGGTGTCACGGACACACAGCAAGCCGGCCCTGCAGGTGGGGTAGGGGGGCTGCCACGGAGCGTCCTCGCATGGGCCTTGGCCCGGTTGCCCACACGGTGCACCTGCACCACCGCACTGACCTTCCACATCCAAGCCTGCAACAAACAAGGCACACACATGATCACCATGATCATACACATGGGTGTCGCACAAACTACACAAACCTGGCCGTGCATGACTGAGGTAGCCCACAGATAAATGAAGACATGAGGTAGGCAGCCCACAACTCAACATTGTAACCAATGACAAGGTGAGGCTCCAGAGATGCATTAATTGCAGCACTGAAGGTGCACTGCCTAGCACCGCATTTTGATAGCTAAGTCTGTATGGCAGGGCCCCTAGCATGAATGCGGACACGCGCAGCAAGAGTGCCAAGCGCCATGAAACAGGCGATCAACGCACTACAATGGAGCATCAATGCAAACCCATGCGTGGAACGCAGGTGGGAGTAGCAGGAGATTGGTGCATGTGCCTGTGCATAGCGGTGTTAGGGGTGCCTGGTTGGTGCCTGTGCATAGCGGTGTTAGGAGATGCCAGCAGCATGCACACGAACGGTTCAGGCCATCGTGAGATCGTGCAATGCCCTCCTGAACCACACACCTGTTTGGCCTGGGGGGTTAGGTGGAGGGCTGGGAGGGAAGTAAGGCTTGCACTGCCAAGCGTTCTTGTTTATCCGGAAGCAGTTGCCTCCAGGTTGGCATGAGGGCGAGGTCCAGGGTGCGTCCTGGCACGGGCCGTAGCCTGGCCGCCCGCATGGTGTGCCCTCACCGCCACACATCGTCCACAAGGGCAAGGTGCCTGGACAGGTCAGCCAAGCACCAAACAACAGCAACACAAAACATTCACTTGCAGCAACTGGCGTAGCTGCTGGGATGTTGGTATGGAGAGGTGACGCAGTGCTGCCCCCTGGCACCACTGGAACACTGGCGTGCAATGACAACTTACAATGCAGGATGAGGGTCCATGAAACGATAGGTCGGTCACAGAGTGAGGGTCTGGTAAGTGCACTTCCACTTAGCGGTCTCGGCAGAATACAGGTTAAGCATGCATGAGGTGGATGATGTACGGTTTACACTGTCATCGCGGAGCTACCTGGAAATGCACTTCAAGTTTACGAGTTTGTCCGGCCACCGTACCTGAGGCATCAGGCAGTGGCGCGGGGGGTGCTGGAGGTGCGGGGGGTGGGCTTCCCACTGGCTCACACTGCCACCAAGAGGCGCTAGAGCGCTCGCACACCAGGCCGGCCTGGCATGTGGCGTACGGTGCATGCCAAGCAGCGTCTGCGCAGGGCCCGTACCCAGGTGTACCGCACAGGATGCTAGTGCCACCGCACTGCTCAAAACTGACCAGCGAACCTGTGAGAGCATCACCCCACATGTGTGTGTCATCGGCTCAGATGATATGTACCGAATAAACGCAGGCCCATACGAGGCCGTCTGTGACGCTGTTTGGAACACACAAACTGGCATGTACGTTCATGCTCCATGCAACAAACGTGGGCCAGCAGTCCTGCGAAGGTGATGCGGTGTAGCTAACCGGATGCCAGCAGTGCTAAGATCGGTGGAGCCCGACGCAACGCAGCTAACTGTGTGCACAGTGAGTCATGCACACCGAATCGCAGTCCATTGATGATGCTTGAACCATCCACACACACAAGCACACATGCTAGGTTGGCACATACTTTCCAAATGCACAAGACTCCGTGCTGCCACTGCCGCATGGCATGATTTACGCATGCAGTGTCCACATGGCCCACACGGCCATTCGTTCATCAGTGTTACAAGCTGAAGACCCTCCTCTACCGCATCGCACCTGGTCCGCTGAAAGGAACAGGAGGCATGGGAGGAGGCGGGTGAGGCGACGGAGGTGGGGCCTTTGCAGGAGGGTAGGGAGGAAGGGGGGGCAAGGACACCTCACACTGCCACCACCACTCAGTGTCGCGTATACACACCAGGCCTGCCGCACATGTTGGGTCGGGAGAGGTCCATGCAGCATCCACGCAGGGCCCTGAGCCTGGCTCACCACATGGCGCGCCTCCGCCCCCACACTGGCCCCACATCGTCACGTTCCCTGTAGTAGTGGCACATGCACATTGAGTCGTGTGAATTGTCGACAATGTGTGTGGCTGCTGAGGCTGCCGTTGCTTGCATATGTCCGTTAATGACATTGCCAATACACTTGACTGGATGAGGCGTGCTTAGCATGCTTCTTCCCGGTCGCAAGGCAAGTATGCTAACTGTGCTAACCATGATTTGCTGGTGTGAAACCACACACAAACGGATATCATTGCAGCCAGTGGTGCGGCACAAGCCAAGTTCACATAGCGCACGTACCTCCAGTTTGGTTGGTGGGCACAGGCGGTGGCAGTGGGGGAGGATAATACATTGGCGCTGGCGCACACTTCCACCACCACTCGTCATCTCGCGCGCACACCAGGCCTGCCGCGCATGTTGGGTCAGGATAGGTCCACGCCGCATCTACGCACGGCCCTGAGCCCGGATTGCCACATGGCAGGCCACCGCCGCCACACTGACCCCACGCCGTCACGTTCCCTGCAGGCCAGCATGCATCGCGCAATGTCAATGTGGACACGATTAGGAGCCACGGTCATCCTCGCCCCTTGCTGAGCTGCATGGATGCAATGCTAAGCGTGAACCGCGCACGCTGTTGTCAAGCACAAATATGCCGCCATGCACTGACTGCTGAAGCGTGACATGCTGAATTGTGCGGGTGTGCAACTTCAGACAGAGTGGGTCTGTCATCGCCACCGCCTGCATGCGTGCGTTGGCATGCTGCTGGTCTGGACTCTGGATTGCATGATACAACAAGTTGAGTCTGAGCCAGGTCTGCGTGTTGACATTCCCGCTGTCCAAGCTGATCCCCGTACGCCTGAACCCATCCTGCTCCGAGCACTGCGGCTGTGCTCATGCCGTGCGGGCTGCACAGAGGGTTGGAGCGTCATCGATGGCACGCTTGTGGATGCCAAGTGTGATGCAAAGCGTCGACATGCGTCCCCAAGTGTACCGTTTCACCATGTTGCCCCACTGCTAGTCTGCTTTGTTGCCACGCCCGCTATTCATGCGAACCTATCCCTGCATTCCTGAATCATTTACGCAGCCACTTCAAAACCACTGGAGGAAGCAGCGCAGCTGTTCTTTGCACAAGTGTGGTTTGCTCCGTTACCCATGCTACCCGCAGGCATTCACCGCGCATGGTAGTCTGCGGAGTACAGCACCTGTGTGCTGCTGTTGCCCACAGGCTGAACTACAAACCCCAATGGGGCTGGGTCACACTCGCCAATCGTGCCACCTCGCCCCGCTGTCACATCGCCACTCATATTCGACACCCAACCGGCGGTCAGGCATGCACAACATGCAGTCAGAGTTGCAGCACAAGCAAAGTACACGTAGCACACTAAGACACGTACCTTGCGTTTGGTTGGTGGGCACAGGCGGTGAAGGTGTGGGAGGATAGGCGTAGGGATAGGGTGGAGGAGGGTAAGACGTTGGCGCTGGTGCGCACTGCCACCACCACTCGTCAACACGCACACACACCAGGCCTGGCTGGCATGTCGGGTCAGGATAGGTCCAGGCCGCATCTACACAGGGTCCTGAGCCCGGCTTGCCACATGGCAGGCCACCGCCGCCACACTGGCCCCACACCGTCACGTTCCCTGCAGGCAGGCACGCATCGCGCAATGTCAATGTGGGAAATTAGCAGCCATTGTCATCCCCTTGCTGAGCTGCATGGATGCAAAGATGAGCATAAATCACGCACGCTGTTGTCAGGCACAGATACGCCATCATGCGCCGGCATCACTGACCCCACACCCTGCTCAATCGTGCGGGTGTGCAAAGTCAGGCAGAGTGGGTCAGTAACTTCTGCCGCCTGTATGCACGCATTGGCATGCTGCTAATCTGGACTCTGGAAGGCATGCAACATCGGGGTGAGTCTCTGACCAAACCTGCTTGCTACCAGTATACATGACCAGGCAGGCTGATTGCTGCACGTCTGAAGCACTTAGGGATGCACTCCTATCCCAACGCAGGTAAAGGCGCAGATGTGTCTGGGCGCGGCATGCTTGGTTGCTGCAGCTGTTGTAAGGCAACCGCCTATTTTCTGGCATATGGGAGCTCCCCCGTGTGCTGACGATGCTTGTTGACCGCTCTCGGCCTTATCTCACTTCACGGCTGAGGTGCATGACCTGAACGACTCACTGCTGAGCATGCCTCCTAGTACGGCTTCTCCTGTGATGCGCTGTCCCACATCTGAGCTGTATGGCTATACTGGCCTGGGTGATGCTGCCTTTCTCTGTGTCCTAGAGCTTGCCTCGGCGAGGTCCGCCTATCATCCCATCCCAACCAGTGTGAGCCCTGAACGGCTGGGCACTGGAATGTGGACTGAGAGCCCAAGTGTATGGGGCTGTCCCATACCGCAAACTTAACCATCAAGCATGCACAAGGCACCCAAACAGCCGCACGCACCCCATGAACAACCTGCAGTTAAACTTGTCCCCTGAGTGCAGGGCACCTAGCTCACATACCTTCCGTTTGGTTTGCGGGCACAGGCGGTGAAGGTGTCGGGGGATAGGCGTAGGGATAGGGTGGAGGAGGGTAAGACGTTAGCGGTGGTGCGCACTGCCACCACCACTCGTCAATACGCGCGCACACCAGGCCTGCCGCGCATGTCGGGTCAGGATAGGTCCACGCAGCATCTACGCAGGGTCCTGAGCCCGGCTTGCCACATGGCAGGCCACCGCCGCCACACTGACCCCACACTGTCACGTTCCCTGCAGGCGGGCATGCATCGCGCAATGTCAATGTGGACACGATTAGGAGCCACGGTCATCCCCTGCTGAGCTGCATGGATGCGATGATGAGGGTGAGTCATGCTAGATGGTCGGCACTGGGTCGACCAATGAGGGACCATCAGGTTTCCTGGCTTGGGTGGATGGATGTTTTCCTCTCATGTGATGGTCGTGCATGACTGGAGCACCTTTCAGACCGTAGCATAACCATGCCCCATGCAAGTGAACATTTATGTTGCAAGAGCCTCACTCATAGGAGTCATAGCACAAGAGTCTGCTGGTGTCAGGCGCGGACACTGTGCCATGCGGCAGCATGACTGAACACTCACGATTCCAGATCGTGCCGGTGTGCACAACAGACAGAGCAGCTCAGTCATTTCTGCCGCCTACATGCGTGCATTATGTTTTATTATGTTACATCAGGAGCGTGTCGGCCAAACGGCCCATGCTCCCCCCAGATGGGGACCAGCAGAAGAGGCTCACCAAGCACGCCTACATGCGTGCATTGGCATGCTTCTGGTCGGGCACGGGTTGCGTCTAAACCAAACCGGCTTGTTATCAGTACCCTGGTCATGCCCACTGCTGCATGCCTAAAGCACTGAAGCATGCATCCACTGCGGAATCACTGGAGGTAAATGTGTGTCCGGGCAGGGCATGCTTGGTTGCTGATGCTGTTGTCAGGCCATCGCTTGTTGTCTGACGTATTCGAGCACTCTTGTGTGTGTGCTGTTCTCGCGTGTTGGGCGCTCGCGGGCTGGCCTCATGGCGAAGGCGTTGACCTGAACAATTCACTAAGCAAGCCGCCTTGTACGGCTTTTCCATTGATGAGCTGTCCCGCATCTGAGCCTCATAGATATCCTGGCCTGCATGATGTAGCCTGTCTCTCTTTCCAACCAGCACAACCCCTCAAATGCTGCGCACTGGAATGTGGACTGTGAACCCAAATGCATGGGGCTGTCCAACTTGGCAGACCTAGCTAACCGTAACGCAGCACAAAGGGCCGCACCAGCAGCACCCCATGAACAACGTGCACTCAGTTGTGCGGCACAGACAAAGTGAACATAGCTCACATACCTTCCGTTCGGGTGGTGGGCACAGGCGGTGATGGTGTGGGAGGATAGGCGTAGGGATAGGGTGGAGGAGGGTAATACGTTGGCGGCGGTGCGCACTGCCACCACCACTCGTCCACACGCGCACACACCAGGCCTGGCTGGCATGTTGGGTCAGGATAGGTCCAGGCCGCATCTACGCACGGTCCTGAGCCCGGCTTGCCACATGGCAGGCCACCGCCGCCACACTGGCCCCACACCGTCACGTTCCCTGCAGGCGGGCACTCATCGCGCACGGTCAATGTGGACGGTTAGCAGCCACGGTCACCCCCTGCTCAGCTGCATGGACACCAAGCTGAGCGTTGATCGCCTACGCGGTTGTCAGGCGCACATTGCCATGCAGTGGCATCACTGACCGCTCACACTGCTGCATCATGCATGTGCACAACAGCAGACGGAGCAGCTCAGTCATTTTCGCTGTCTACACGCGTGCATCGGTGCATCACCTGTCAGTACCCCTGGCCATGCTGATGGCTGCATGCCTGAAGCACTTATGCATCCACTCCTGAACCACTGGTGGTGAAGACACAGCACTGCCCAGGCGCGGCATGCTTTGTTGCCGCTGCTGTTGCAAGGCAATCGCCTGTGGTCTGACATTTGGGAGCAATCGTGTGTTACCCGTGTGTTGCTGTTGCTTGTTGGCCGCTCTCAAAACCTTGGCTGCTGAGGTGCATGACCTGAACGATTAACTGAGCAGGTCACCCAAAAGGGGTTCCACTTTGAGTGGTGTCCCGCATCTGAGCTGTATGGCTATACCGGCCTGGGCGATGCTGCCTTTCTCGTTCTCCCAGAGCTGGCCTCGCCAATCAGCTCATCATCGATCGTCAGCCCAACAAGGGTCTGCCAATCAGTCCATCCCAACCAGTACAAAACCGGAGCGGCTGCGCACTGGATGTGCTCAAAATCACACGGGGGCGCATGCACAAAGCACCCCGCCAGCAGCAAGCACCCCATAAACGACATGCAATCAGAGGTGCGGCACAAGCGGAGTGCACATAGCACACGTACCTTCCGTTTGGTTGGTGGGCACAGGCGGTGAAGGTGTGGGGGGATAGGCGTAGGGATAGGGAGAAGTTGGCGTTGGTTCGCACTGCCACCACCACTCGTCACCCCGCACACACACCAGGCCTGCCTCACATGTCGGGTCAGGATAGGTCCACGCAGCATCTCCACAGGGCCCTGAGCCCGGCTTGCCACATGGCAGACCACCGCCGCCACACTGGCCCCACGCCGTCACGTTACCTGCAGGCCGACATGCATCCCACAATGTCAATTTGCACACCATAGGCAGCCATGGTACGTCAGCGCCCTGTCTTGAGAAAGACGCTTGTACACATTGCAACGTAGCACAACATCAGCCGCACCTGCTGTGCCTGTGACAACCGGAGACGGGGGCGGTGAAAATGGCGGAGGTGTAGCTGAGCCCTGCGGCGGTGGAGGCTGTCCTGGCGGTGGAGGCTGTCCTGCAGGCGGCGGGGGCTGAGCTGCAGAGCCTTCGTCTGCCTCACAGCGCCACCACCATTCGCTGAGCCTGGTGCATGCACCGCCAGGCGCACACGCAGGAGAAGCCCACACAGCATCGACGCACGCGCCCCACCCCGGCTGTCCGCAGCGCCCGGCCCTCCCTCCGCACTGCTGGTACAGCTCTGAACCGCATGAGAGCATTACAGCACGGCATCCGCACGCCGACGCGGCACAATTACGATGCATGAAAGTCAGCATATATATTCCTGCATGCCAGGAACGAGGAGGAATGCTGATGCATGGCGATTTGGATTTGCAAGCCTGGCTTGATGGGTGCGGAGTGATTCACTGCAATGCTGTGCATCACCTAATGTCCTTGTCCTAGCACGCGTGCATTGTTACCTGCAGGCGGCTGTGGTGCTGGGGTCGCACCCTGATCGGTACCATCCGCATTGAGTATGTGCACCTCGCATAGAGCCTCATCATTGACTGAAGCTGTTGCTGCTGCCGCACCTGCTCAGTTGGCAGAGGAGACAGCAGGTGTGCAGGGTCAAGCAAGGGTTTGTGGACGTGCTGCACCATGCACACGCATGAACAGATGCGTGTGTGGGTTGCACACGGCAGGCAGGTGCCCAGGTGAAATGAAGAGAGAAGCATGCAAAAACCTCCAATGAACCGCATTGATCCAGAGCATGGCGTACCACAGCATGCGCTTCCCGGAACGATGGCGCATTACTCATACACAGTACAATGCATGGGTAGTTCAGCAAGGTCTGGCTTGATTGTCTTTGTGGTAAAACTGTGCGTTATCATGCACTGCAGCAAAGCACGCCTGTGACTCAGGACCCAAATACGCAGTGAGGAGGAGTCGTGCTAAGTTGGAACAAGGCGCTCGGAAGTTCACACGGAGTTCACTCATCATCGCCGGTGCCTGGGGTGTTCTGTGCTACAACCTTTTTGTGATGTTTCAGCATACTGCAGGAAAGCAGTGGCAGGATGCAGATTCAGCAAGGCACTGCTTCGGTGGAGCTCATCGCACCAGATGAGCCACCTTGTCGAAGTCGGCGGCGCGTTGTGTGCTCATCCCCACCGACACCTGCCGAGCTATCCAGCCTTGAAGAATCAAATCTCCCGATCTGGTTGGCGTGATGGGCCTGCATAAGCAACACAGTCTGTGCATGTCTGTGCAACATCGGTAGGCAATGCCAGTTTACGGCTTTTGCTCGCTGGCTGTTATCAAGCACTTGGGCATGGTGGTGACACACAAGCTTGACGCCCGTCAGTGCTGCCAACATATGCACAGCTGCGCCTTGGAAAGTAACACTGTGTTGGCCTTCCGTGGAGCTCGTAACCCGGGAAGCCCGGCTTGTGGCCTGTAGTGGCAGGCTGCAGGACAGCGCAGCCCAAAGCGCCGTGGCATCATACCCACCGCCGGTAAAAGGTGTTGTTCCTGTGCCTCAAGCCATCTTCTTTGAGCTTCTAGGCTGGCAGCCGTCATACCTTGGACCACTGTGACATCCCAGGAGCACAAGCGGGAACAATAAGGTTTCTGCATGCAAGAGCAATGGTTGTGAGCCGAGCCGGCCGGTGACCTGCTCTGAGCGGGCTGAGATAAAAGCCACTGGGTACAGTAAAACACCAGGCTGATACCTTCAACCAGGTCTCCAGAAGCATCCTGGCTCCTGCGTTCCGCCCCAGTGTTGACCTTCTCAGGATTCTGAGGTTCACGAGCCTGGTCAGTGGCTGTAATTCTGTGGACTGCTGCCAAGCTCAGGGAACCTCCTAGAGAACTTATTGCTGCACTAAGCACGCAAATGACATAAATTGGAGCTGGCATTCTCCATCTCCACATTCTGCACGCATTGAGGCAACCAAAAGCGTTCAGGCATGCAGGCGGACGGCAGTCTCTCGGAAGCCCTGTTGTAGCGGTATATGGCTAGCAGGCAGAACCTTGCAATTCACAGGGCGAGCGACGCTCCAGCAGCAATCTCCACGTCAACTGCTGTTAGTCCACTCCTATGCCGAGGTGTGGCCGAGCGCGTTGGATAGACAACATGAGCTTGAACATAGCATATGACACTCAATATGTGATGAAGACGTTAGTCTGACACTCGTGTGCCTTGAGTATGAGCAGCTGCTGGCACTGACGTAGCATGCCCGTGGTTGAGCAGCAGTGAAAAGTGTGGATGTATGGAAGAAACCGCCTCAAACCCAGACTTGACCCTCGACATACATGGTGTAGATATTTTGAGGTTTTACTACCTGGCGTATTTTGGAAGGTGTATGAACTTGACAATGGGCGACGACAGTGCATGCACAAGGGCTTGCTGCCGGTGGCGTGCGCACACCTTCATTTCTCAAGTACAACCGGCGGCTTGAACACGTCCACAGGCGTTGGTGCGGAAACTTTACAAATAGCATTACAGGCAGCCTATAAGTCAGCATGTTGACAATATGCCCTTGGAAGGAAGGTTGCAGGATGCAGCATTCCAAACCCCTCAGTCCACATCTGCAGACACAGCACCTGGCACTCGGTGTACCTCAACCTCAGCAAGTCTTTATATAGTTGGTGTCATACCGCTTATGCAGCAGACCATCTATCCCAGAGCCAGCAGGCACAACCCTCACCCAACCGGCTGGCGGCAGTGGTGCCTGCTGCTTCAACGTGCGTGGTAGGAAAGGCTGAGCCCACACAACTTCGGCTTACACCACGTTTTGAGGTACTGACATAAGCTGTTGCTTACGGGCGCACTTGACGAGTGCGCACTTGACAGCCTGCGCACGTCGTTGGCTTTGAATTTGTCCGTGCTTCTTGAGCGGGAGGGAACAGTGGAGATGCTGTGAGTCCCACACATGGATTTGGAGTGTGGAGTGTGTGCTTACTCCAAAGGCAGTGTAGCGCCTGCCAGCCAGCAGATAAGTTCACGGCGATGCTCGATGGACCCACACAAACGGGACACAGCAGGACCGAACTGCAGGATGATATCCTTGCATTTCAGTTTGACAGGTGCTTAACTGATGCTTTTGGATCTCGGTGTTGTCCGCTAAGCTGGGTTTGTTCAGACTCGACAGCAGTTTGCCAAGTGTCGGCCAACGTACGGCCGTAGCCAGTTAAACATCACAAGAACGTGAGGTGAACACATGTGCGGATGTAAAGATTTTTATTTGATGTGGGCTTAGATGACTGGACAGCGCTGGGTCTCGCTTTTGCACGTACGTGACGGGTTAGAAGGGTTCCTGGCCTGTACGCAGCTACTGTACCGTAGTACAGGTAACACAACTGGCTTTTACACCTGCAAGGCCGGACGCAGGTGTACAGCTGGCCACCAGTCCAGTCGTGACACCGGCTGGGCCGACACAGGTGGCAGAACAGGATGTTTCACAATGTCAGAACGGCCGCTTGGGACGCCACGCCACGGAATTGCCGGCAAGCACCTTTTTGTGATCCATGCAAGACGCTCCTTGGAGGATTCTTTCCCTCGTCAAACTGTATGCAAGACCACACTGCAGGATCTGGAGTCTGCATCGCTATGCCCATCCCCATCATGCATACTCTACACCCCTTGTGCACGTACGTACACACACACAAGGTTCATCACTGGACCCCTGGTGACTTCACGTGAATGCTTTCGGTCCCCCAGAGCCGGCCTGTCGGCGCCAGCCCCAGCCGCCTGGCAAGGGGGTGACCTGGGTGCCTGGACAGTATGTGGTGGTGGGAACCGCAGGAGTACTGCGGAAGTACTGCAGAAGGCAGCGCCATCAGCGCAGGTAGGGCAGGGGATGTATGTGCACTCCCGCGTCGCGTGCGTGAACATAAGCTTCGGTGCTGAATGCGATGAACACGCTCCTGAGGCTCCTAGCTCGACAGCTTCAGCGCCGCCCTCCCGCCTGCCTGCCTGACACACACGACCGCAGCTTCGTTCACGTCATGCGGCCAGACGCGCTGCAGAATGCGATGCGGCTTCTTCGGCGCCCAGCTCGGCCATGATTGTGTGCTTCATCTAAAGTATCAGGATCAATTTAGGCCGGGTTGTGTCTGGTTGCTTTATAGCAGCGGCTATGTCGTGCGGCTGCCAGTGCATGCATGCACACACCCGTGAATCGCTTTACGGCAGCCGCAGGTCAGTCCAGACACCTCGCTCGCCATTGGTGAGGTCAGGTGCAGTCTCCCTGTCCATACGCATATGCACACTGCATGGCTCTACAGGAATCACACGGCGCCACCTGCGCGCTCTTTCTGACACATCCGCGCACGCCTGGACATGCGTCTTGCATGCAACACACCGCTACGTGTTGCCCGCTAGCCAGCAGGACATACGTACAGAGAATGATGTTGCAGATCCACTTTCCCCTATATCCTGGGGCTGCGCAAAGCCTCCGTCTCGTCGGATGCCCTGCCCATCAGCCTGACCCCCACACATACACACACACACACACACACACACACACACATCTCTTCGAATTGCACGCCCTTCGAAATGACTGGCACAGCTGCAGCACCGTAGTGAAGCAGCACAAGCTGTTCACACGCACCATCCAGCCCTTAGGGATGCCAACCTGCACGTGCGCCTGACGCATGTGTGTGCAAAGTGATGTAAAATAGCCACACAGGGCGCACGGCGCACAGCGTAAACATTGAGGCGAGTGGCGCATGAAATGCAGCATTCTACCATGAGACCAAAGGCAAAGGAGGTGGGGGCCATAATAGCCATAACACAACATTAGCAGTGGCGGAAGCGTTCTGGTGGTCCGTGAAGCCATTAGCAGCCAAGGCAGAAGAGAGAGAGTGAACGGCGTGATGATGGACGAAAGCGTACGTGGCAGTCGCCTGTTGGTGTGACAGGCCCAGGTGGGAGACCACAACCGAGAGGGTGGACACGTAGACAGTGCCCCAGACGCCAAACAAAAGAGGTACATGGCGGGCCGCAAAGCCCTAGCCCTGGAGCACAGCAGCCAAGCAATGCGACGTGTTGAGCGGCGGCACAGGCGCACTGGCCATCAGACGCGTAGTCGCAGCAGAACTTAAGCTCCACCAGCAACCACTTAAGCTCCACCAGCAACCACTTAAGCTCCACCAGCAACGGCCGGTGGCTCAGGTGGGCAACGCAAGACAATGTCCGGGAGGGAGGGAGCAGGGCACGCAGGCGGGCTGAATGGGGGCAAAGAGCGGTGTGAGGGGCGGAGGGATGCAGGCAAGGTAGCACCGTAGTCAGTGAACACGACTCACCCACCCTTACGCCCAGCCAAGAGGCCCTCCAGCAGGCACGGTCATGACAGGTGGTGACCAATGCTGTGCGGGCAGCCCGAGACGGGATGGTGTTGGGAGTCCTGCTGACCTCACAACAGGCAGCGTGGCGCAGGAGACGAGGGCGAATGGGAGCGGTACCGTGCGGAGTGCGGACAGCGCGAGAGTTCCAAAACGGTACTGCAGGGTGCAGCGGTGATGCAGAGCGGGGAGGGAGGCATCGTGCATGAAGGCGGTGCTGAGCGAGGGCACGTGGTCAGGAAGGTCAAGCCAACGGCGGTAGTAACAGGCCAGGTGGAGGTGGGGCATGGCAAGCACACATGAAGAAGCGCAAGGGCAGAGAGAGATCATCCAAGGGCCACAGACTGCCCTGGCTGGAGGCCACCGCCCGCACCCGCCTGTCGCGGCCCGGGAACAGGCGGGCATGGTCCCCAACCAGGGGGTGGGACGGGCCGGTGAGGGCAGCCGGAGCCCCAAGGTCAGGCAACTCGTTGACACCCAGGTGTGGCATGACCTTGAAGAACGTAACCCGTGGGAGGGCGGGATAGATGCAGCAAGCATGGATGGCCATCAGCAGTACCAGGTGCTTGCGCTCAGCCATGCGCTCGGGGTGCAGCCGTGCAGGAGAACTATGCGTTTTTGCCACTGCGATGCAGATCTGTCAGAGGCAATGCGCTCGTGCCTGGTGGGCCCGAGCGTGCCACACCGCCATAAGTTCAGCGCGTTTAATGGTGCGGGCGGAGCCATCACCATCCACACGCATGGAGTGCGTAACGCCTGCATCGGTCGGGTAAGCAGGCGGGAAATACACGTCAGCGCCGGTGGCGGCCTGGCCGGGCCCTTCTGCAATAGCACAGCAGCTGTCGGAGTAAGCCAGTGTGTGCCACACAGCCACCAGGGGTGAGGGCGTGACGACCAGCAGCGGGAACGAGGCGACGAGCGGGAGCATAGCGAGGACCCAGGGCAGGGGCCGAATGGAGGCCCGAGAGCGCGCTGCACGGCAGAAGGGGTGGGAGAGGGAATCAAGCGGCAGGACCGCTGGGGGGGGTCCCTGTTCCGGTCGTCGAAAGACACCGTCGGCAGTCAAGCGGCCGCGGGTAGTGCCCGGGGTGATTGGCAGGGCCGCAGAGAGATTCCGCAAGAGGGGCGTAGCAGACAAATGGCAGCGAGAGCCGTCCTGATATCCCGCCTAGCGGCCAACACGATGCTAACGTGTCATGCGGGATGCACCAAGAGGGGAGCAGTGCCATCCCACACAGAGCGCGTGTGAAACGCCAAGCGGGGGCGCGGCAGGCGCACGAGATGGGCCATCAGCCAGGGGTGGTCGGCCAGGACCGGGGCAAAGGCAGGCGTGGGCCAGACAGGCAATAAGAGGCACACCAAGGTGGGGGCAGTGGCGCTGGCAACGGACATGATGGCCCAGCACCTTGCACGCATGAGGTACACGGCAGTGTGACGGAGCAAGTAAGGACCCCAGCCCGCCAGGCGCAGGTGTGTGTATGTGCGTGTCCTGAAGAGGCGCCCATGGGGCCATGCAGCGTGATTCCCGTGGGGCCATGCAGCGCCTGTGTATGCAGTGTTCCCCTGTACCTGCCCGCACGCAAATGCGTACACATGCACACAACCAAAAACGCATGCATGCACGCGCTCAGCTAGCTCAGCTCGCCCGCCACCCCTCCTGCACGCGCATGGCCTGCCCACCCAGCCCATCCGCCCGTACGCAAGCGGCCAGCCTGCTGACCAGTACGCATGCTGCCTATCTGGCCGCATGTACGCGCGCGTGCACGCACGCACGCACGCACGCTGCCTGACTGCTCACAGTGCGCACGGGAGGACCTGCCTGCCTGCAAGCATGCATGCACACACACACTCACATGTGGGGCCTACCAGCCAGCCAGCCAACCCGCACACACACATGCAAACACGTCAATTCGTTGCCCGCACGACCCCTGCCACCAGCCTGCCAGCACGCATAAACACAGCGTTCGCCTCCAGTCCTACAATGCGCGTGCGGCTCAAGCCTGTCTGCTGTAGGCTTTGTTTACACATGCAGCCAAGCAGCGGGGAGGCATGCAGGCCCAGTTGGTGCGCTGCTTCGCAGCTATGAGCAATCGATCCGCTCGGCCGGTGGCATGCAGTATTCTTGCCAAAGTGATATTGATTTGGGCATCAACGTGAGCAGCACTTCATGGTGATGCGTTCACTATGAAGTGCTTACACATACCTGCGTTGAAAACTGCATGGAGTCAGGCATCTTAAGTTGTGTTGAGATGGGTTGAGTTTAGGCGTTCATAGACCTGGATGCGCATGACAATCGCTGAACGTTTGGCGCATGGCATGCTTGGCATGCTTGGCAATAGCAGTTGTGACTCATAGGAGTAAAGGAACCATTATGGCTGGGTTGGAGCACGCCTGGAAGTGCACCATGCACAACGCTGCAGGTCTGTAGACATGGGCGCACCTTTGTAGACATGGGTGCAACATGAACGCCTCTGATCTGCAATGATCGCTTTCATGCATGCAGTCACACGCAACCAGGAAATGCACGCAGCGACGCCGATGCGCTGCCATGAGCACTGAGCGAACGAGCCGTTCCGCCACGGGCATGCATATGGCTTGCAGCGGATCACTGAAACCGCTCCTACGCATGCAGTCATACGAGACATGCGAGCGGGAAGGCATGCAGCGGCCGCTGGTGCGCTGCCTCACGCACTGAGCAATCGAGCTGCTCTGCTAAAGGCATGCGTATGCGGCACCACCTGCAACCCTCACCGCATTGATGCATTGTTTTTTGTACGGGAACGGTTGCATGCAGTCAAGCACGCCTGGCAAGCATGGAGGCACGCCGCGGCCGCTGATGCGTTGCTTCGTAGCCCTGAGCGATGGTTCTACTCCGCTGATGACATGCAGTGGGCATGCGTTGATCACCCACACGGCGTTCACCGTCAGCCTTGCCACCTATCCGACGATTACACCGCATTTACGCATCCAGTCAGGCGGATGAGCGAGCGGGAAGGCCATCAGCCACTGCCATGCATGCACTGCTTGGTAGTGCTGAGCGACTTATCCACTCCGCCAGGCATGCATATCAGCATATGGCCTGCAGGTGATCACCCGCAATACCGGGGTGCACCACACCTCATTCACGGCAGTCGAGCGCGTCAAGCACGCGCGCGCGAATTTACTGCTTTGCTTGCGTCGCTGAGCGGTCAAAACGCTGTGCTGGAGGCATGCGCATGTTCTGGTGACTTCATTCCTTACTAAATCACGCAGTGCCTTCCCAATGTTCGGTTTATGTGCGACGATTTTTCTGGCCGGTGCAAGGTTACCGTGGTGCGTGCGTGGTGTGTGCGTGCTGCCGGTCTTCTGGCCGTGCATGCACACATGCTCATATGTGGTGTGTGTGAGTGGTGCGTGGCACACCACAAAGCTCTCTCTCATACACTGCCGCTAGCCGCCTGACAAACGCTACTCCAAACAAAACCTGCAGCTCAGGCAGCCAGTAAGCCGATGATCGCAAGCCTGAGCAGCGTGGCAACCCAAACACAGATGCTGTGCCGCAAGGCCTCCACTGAGTTAGCGGTTGCTTGATGCAAGGTCATAAAGTCTTGCGCTGTGAGACAGCCCTTCGCCCGCTCGGAAGCGGCTTGCTCCTGTTCCTGGCTCTTGGCAACGAGTAACAAACACTGTGTCCGCGTGCCCTAGTGTGGCGTCATCTACAACACACACACGTGAATGTGCGTTATGCAAGCAGAATTTGCAGCGCTTCCAGGCTTCAAGTGCACCACTACCAGCGTGTGCCGCGTGTTGATGCTTGCAACTGCGTGAAGTCGCCCGCGAAGGTCCAAAATCAGCCTGAGCAGCGCTGCATACAAGCGCCGTTTTGAAGATAAGCGTGTTTTCATTGTCCAAGCTTGAGGCTTGCAAGCAGACAAACGGTAGCCACAGCAACGGCATGGTGGGCGCGCGCAGGGGCGCGTTGTGGGGAAAGTATGGATAAGTTTTGGGGAAAGGTCTAAGGCCGCGTTGAAGGTAAAGTGCAACCACAGCAGTCCAGGATACCTGGGTGGGCGGTGCCCACCTCCGTACCTCCGCGTACCTCTGAACCTTGAGTACTTCGGTGTCGCCGCATTCAGCATGGAACCTTGGAGATGCATAATTCCCTAGGTGAAGCTCTTTCTCTCAAGACCTATGACTACCGCTGCGATCTCTTCATTTACAGCCACTGGCTCGCGCAAGTTATTGTCTTGCCTGCTGCCCGCGTTGTAAACCTGCAAGCGCGCACGATGGGCGACTCGCGAGTGCATTTACGCAGGACATACTGTGGGAGGCTGCTGGGCCAAAGGTAAGAGTCATTCCAGTATGTGTTGTATCAGTGGGCTGCACGGCTGGCAGCTCGGCATTGTGTTCAAATCCCCCGACCTGCGCGCACGGTGTGAGAGGGTGAAAGAACACCCTCGTACCTGCTCTGTCTGCCCTAGGGTGGCCGTTTGTGCTGGCGTAGTGCTGGGCAAATGCAACCAAGCACACGCATTTGGGGCGCACGGCCCAGGGCCATCCGTGTTTCGCTTCTGTCTGTCAGTAACAATGCTGCCCATAGGTTCGCGGCACTCCGGCCCCAGCGCGCCTTGCTAAAGCCGCGTGTGGTATTGAGCTGATACAAACAGCAAGCCTAGCGTGGGAGACGCATCTCTGCGGCTTCAGGCGCACGAAGTGATGCTGGTTGGGACGGCGGTAAGCACCTTTATCGAGGTTTGCTGCGCCTGTGCTCTTTCCAACGATAAATATAGTCAGACCCTTCTTATGTTCGGTGGGGTGCACCTTAGGCCTGCCTCCTGGAGGTGTGTGGGGCCGTTGCTGCCCTGCGCTGCGCTGCAGCATCCACTCCTTGCACCGTTGCGTGGCACTTTGCACACGGTAGCATTAAGATTATGCGAGATTATGCTGTATACAACATGTTGCAAAGCTGCAAGCAGCAAAAGTGGGGGTTGTGCATACACACAGATTTACGGAGTTGAGGTGTCAGTGCATGTCGCAGGCCGGTTGTGCTTTGCTCCTCAGGCACCTGCCTGAACCTAAAACCTACACTGCAGGCAGGCAGTGCCAACAATAGAAAGAAAGCGGAGTTGGACAATACTATTATCGGGGGGGTCAAGGGGGAGCGTTCACATTCTCGCCACCAGCTCTGGCACCGTCGCCGCCAATGGGAAATATCCCGCCGGCGTCAGAGTACACAGGCAGCCTCTGCGACGCCAGCTTTATTGTGCAAGGCTCCTCTTATATGGTGGAGACGGCAGCTGGCGGATGGATCACGAATGACATGTTGTACCGGCGCCTTGCTGCCGGCGTTGCATCGGGCGACGGCTCCGCGGCGGCTCCGTCCATGCAACCACTGCCAAGCGGTGACCCATCAACCTGGCTCAAGTGAGCAGTTGTGTGCATGAGTTGTAGCCAATCATGTATCATGGTGCCAGCAATGCTGACAGCAGTGAGTGCAACGAGCGGTCGCATGTGTGATACCGTCTGAGATGTGAAGATGCAAAACAATACCGCTCCGTGCCTTGATGCATGCGACATCCCATCGCTGTCGTGTATGCGGTGTTCCCGATGACATCACACACTTGAGCCTGTGTGTATAATTGCTGCGCTCTGCCCGCATCAGGAAACGCGCTGCTTGCTCAGCGCACAAGTCTCATTGCTATCGTGCACCCTCTTGTTGCCCTCACGCAGCACGTACGGCCCCAACACATGGTGCACATGGGTGTTTGACCTCCTGGCGGGGTCTGTGGCGACGCTTTACATAGAGTGAGTGAGTGTTCACCTAGCTGCTATGCCTGCCCCTTACGGTCTTGAAACCATCATTAGATAGCATGGTCAACTTCGCTTTAAATGCCTGCAAATATTTAAAGTGTTGAAACATGGCCTGTGTTTAGCTGCAGCACGGGCGGCATGGATTGCACCATCGGTTGTATGTTGCCCACACAGACCCCTCCTTTCCTATGTACAGGTTCCTGTCCCTGGAGTATACGTATGACTACCTCTATATCTGGCAACCTGCGACATCAAGCCCAACTGATCTTGACTTTGAAGCGGGCACCATCCTAGACTCATACACCGGGTTCTACGGCGGTGGGCCAACGTTCACAGTCAATGCAGCAGACACACCAGGCGATCGGTTCATGGTTTCGCTTGAATCGGATGATGCAGTTAAAAACCTGGGTTTCCTTGTCAGGTGAGTAGAATCTCAGCATCGGTCAACACCTGGATTTCATGGTGTATGTAGGTGCTCCATCATGCCGCCACACATATGCGCGGATGTGCATTGTTATTCTTGCCCTCTTATCCCCCGGCCACCCTTGTTGTAGGTACTGGGTGTCTACCTCGGCATGGACGGTGTCCAGCAATAACAACACCAACAGCAGCTCTCCTGGGGGGCCAGGAAACAACTCGGAGCCCGAGTGTGACGCCACGCTCGTGGTGCAGGACAAGGGGTACTTTCCTGCACCAGGCGCGTACCTTACCTCGGATTTGAAGTGGCGCCGCACGCAGGCGGGCCTGACTGGCGACGGCGCCGCGCAGCCGCTGCAGGTGCCGGCACTGCCCGCCGCTGGAGGCCCTGCTGACTGGCTGCGGTGCGTCATTAGCAAAATGTTGATGCTTTGATGATGTTGGTGGTGCTCACGTTTTGCATGGATGGGTACGTGAGGCACACAACAAAGGCTGTGTTTCTCATTGCTGGTTGCCCATTGCTGGTTTCTCATTGCTGGTTGCTGGGTTCTATGGGTGTGAGGGTGCATGCCACTGATCTCATCAATCACGTGCCAAGTGGTTGTACATGTGTAAATGGCGCGAGTGGCATGTGTGGCGTCAGTCATGAGCGTGCCTAGAGCTCGACAAGCTTCAGGGGGCAGGGGGCACAGGGGCTATTGGCTGATATCGGCCAGTTGGCGAGTTAAGGGTGATGCGGTAGTGCGTAACCTTCAATTGGTGATTGAAAATCCAAGCTGCTGCTGCTGCTGCTGCTGCTGTTGCTGCTGCTCACTTGTCGCGTGCAGGTCCTACCTACCAAGCACCAGCTGCGTTTACACGTTTACAACACCACCTGGTTCTGTGACGACCCTTCGCATTGAGTGAGATGGTGGTGATGGGGGTTTGAAGGCCTCACCGATGCTTGCACAAAAAAGAACGCGAGAGAACAATGCGATGTGATTAATGCATGTGCAACTGCGCATGTGTTTGACTTGCGGCAAAAAAGATGCACGGCGCTCACGTGTGCACACCATGCGCATCACATAATGCACTGGTTTCCACGCTGGTGATTTGGTAAGCCGGCAGGCCATCCAGGCCAATGCACCATTGCAATCACGGTGTGGTGGTTTGGTTCTTGCAGGTTCCTGGAGACCGAAATGGGCTTTGATTTCCTGCGAGTCGTTGACAGCACCGGCACAGACATAGCAGTGTTCAGCGGCTTACTGCTAGAGCCCGCCACGGTGGTCGTCAATGACACAGCCTTTTCATTGCAGTTCTCCTCTGACGGCTCTGTTCAGTATCAGGGCTGGCTGCTCTACTACAACATCACCTTGCCTCCACCACCGGGCAGCACTCCACTGTCTGCATCACTGCCCCCCTCCAGACCCCCGCCCGGCTCTGTCACAGCGCTGTCGCCGCCCCCCTCAACGCTCATCTCCTCACCGCCACCTGG
>BDDA01001394.1:0-15413 GCA_001662385.1 Chlamydomonas asymmetrica | reverse complement strand
TAATGAGTAATGCAGCATGCATAAGCATGATGCAATCCTGCCCTTGCGATTCCTTAGCGCTGGAAGGGGGGGGGGGGGAGGGGCAACTGCACACTTTTAAAGCGAGCATGTCCACCTGCAGGGTAATCCTTAAATGCCCCCGGTTGCCCTTGAACGTTCAAGCATCACCTCAACGGCTCAAGGCAAAAGTCATGCCCTTCCACCAGCCAATAGGTGTTGACCCGCAACACGTTATGCATGGCTGATTGCCACAGCATCTCTCCACCTTTGCCCCGAGGTCCCCCGCATCAGTCTCCTGCCCCTCCCATCACCCCCCCACGCGTGTCTCCCCCCAAAGCAGGCAGGCAGGCAGGCACGCAGGCAGACCCAGTACCTTGAGGACGAGGAAGGGGCACATGTCAGCCATGCCAGCGGGGCCGGCGTTGAACAGCCCCCGGAACAGCGCTGACTGCAGCTCGCTGATCTGCGCCATCTGGTTCTCCATTTGGAGCACCTGCGAGCGAGCGAGGATACCAGGTGGTCAGGGTCAGGGTCCGCATGACCCCCTACAGGGGTTGGCATCAGGTCCACATGGCGATGTCTCAGGTGGTGTGACAGACACGACCTCACAGGTGTGATTTGTGCAGCAGTACATATGCAACGCAGAGGTGAGCGTGTTTCACTAGATTGCCTGAAAGCTGGCGCGCACGTCCAAACGGTTCCAGGGTACTCTACACCAACGCATAACACACGACACGACACGCCCTAGGGGAGTGGTGCAGCAGCGTCATCCGGTGCTGCTCTGGCCTGTGCTGTTCGGCCTGGCCTGCCCAGCCTAGTCTTAACCCACAGCGTAAAACAGGCTTGGCCCAAGCAAACGAACGTACCTTGGCTTTGGCGGCTGGGTCGTACACAAACGGATACTTGCAGAACGCAAAGTCGTACTTGAAGGGCTGCACGGTGCAGGGGAGGGGGGAGGAGGGGGCAGGGCATATTAGTATATTACGATGTATGGCATGGCAGGAAGGACTGCACAGTCATGGGGGATTGGTTGGAACCACAGGCCGTGTGAGATATGAACACAGGAGGATGCACCGGGTGGGAGGGGGGAAAGTTGCATGCTGACACAAGGACAGCAGTGCTGCATCACACTCCCCTCCCCGCCCCCCCCATCCATTCTGCTCCCCTCCGCTCTTGCAGCCCTGATGCTTCCCCGCAAACATATCCTGTCAGCAAGCGACCGTCACGTGTGCAAGGGGTATCGCTGGGTATGCCTTCACATGTCCTCCTCCTCCTCCTCCTCCTCATGCGCCTCCCTCTGCTGCGCCTCACGGCTCACGTGCTTCCACCTCCTCAGGTCCTCCTTGAGGTTGAAGTCGTCGTTGTTGACGGCGTCGTTGTAGAACTCCTCGTACGGCAGCGCGCCGCTCAGCGCCTCGTTGGCCTCGTGAAGCACGCCCAGCAGCCGCGTCGCGTCCTGCGACCAGCAGCAGCAGCAGCAATCTATTGGGCAGAGCCAGGCAGGCACAGATAGGCACAGGCCGCGGGCCCCAACGGCACAGGGCGGCGAGCGTTGCATGATAGACAATTGTACACGTAAACAAGATAACGGCACCAAATCTTGGGAGTGTACTCGGAAGGACCAGCGCAAGAGAGAGCCTGCGGTATCATTGTACCATTGTACTGACACATAGGGGAACGTTGTACTGACACGCAGGGTAGCGTTGTACTGACACATAGGGGAACGTTGTACTGACACGTAGGGTAGCGTTGTACTGACGGAGCGCTGCGTACGCACCTCGACGGCTCGCGTGATGGTTTGCGCCTGGTAGAGCGTGAGCGTGATGAACGACTGCAGGCACATCACCACCCTGAGCACGGCGGTGCCGGGGGGGCGGGGGCATGATAGCGCGGCCGTGGGCAAGCGTGCGAGCACAATCAGGTGCGGGGGTCAGCGCAGCACCAGCAGCAGCAGCAGCAGATGCGAATGAGCGGCTGGCTGGGCGTGGGTAATGCGACACCGCTCGCTGCTTGCGAGATGCAGCTGCTCACACCCATACAACAGACAAAAGCCAGCTCCGGCTTTGATTCCTAGCAAACAGCACTGCTGGCACGCTTCAACCTATTGCACAGAATGCACGCAAGTACGGAAGACCCAGTGCATGGACATTACCGGTAACGAAATCCCATGCGCTAGCCTTTGTCCTTGGCACTGTTGCACACCATTGCGAACAGTGCAGGATACCGCATGCATGCAGCATGTTGCACCCCGCGCAATTCCGCTGTGTGCATGGCCCTCACTTGCGCATTTCTACCGCAGGGTAGGTGCCAAAAAGGTTGACGAGGTCGCGGCGCTGAGGCGTAGATAGCCCAACCACGAAGTGAGCGAGAGACGCCACGAGCCTGCGTGCATACCGGTGGGAAACACCGTAACGAGGCACACATCGACATACAACAGCTGCGCCTTGGCAGTGAGGGGACAAGCACTCTCACAAACACCTTCCATACACCTGTCCAGTCTACTTGCAACGTAACGGTGCAAATTTCAACAGCTGTACGGACACCAAGGTTTTGCCCCTCAGCTCACTGGTGATATTCCACCTCATACAGCATGGGGTTGGCGAGAAGGATAGCCAGCTGCCGTGAGAGCCCTGGGTTGGCAGCGGCTGGCAGCTGCGACAGCCCGGGCAAGAGCTGGTCGATGGCGCGCGAGATGGAGTCGGTGAGTGCTTGCTGACGGACACCCACGATTGCGCCATAGAAGGTATTCAGGCTCTGGAAGTCAATGGGAGTCGTGTGTGTCTACAAGCAACACCACAGAGTGTGCCGACAGCGTAAGCAACACTCCGCTGAAGGAGAAACCAAGCTGCGTTACATGCAATGGCATGAGGACGCCGAACAGGGCACACAACAAAAAAAACAGCAAGTGAATTACCTCTTGTGTAACCCAGAATGATGCATGGAGGAAGTCAGCGTTAGAGAAGAACCTGAACAAGGTCGTTGCAGCGGCCTGGAAATTACCCGAAGCTCTTGCTTCCTCCAGCACGGCAATTATGCTGGCAGTGGTTGGAGGCATGTCCGCTGCACAAGGCATGCAGGCAGGCAAGCTGTCTTCCCTGCAGCTGATAACGGATGAGACCAACCGCCTTTGACATGGCCGCTCACAAAGCGACTGAAGCACTGCTGCGTATGCAAGTACCACACGCAGCAGGAGATAGCAACATAGCACAAAATGGCACCCACCCATGCCCGTTGCAACCTTGAGGGCTAAAGCAGCGGCCTCGTTCGGCTCCATGCCCCGCCCTCGCAGGGTGGAGAAGGCTTGCCGCACCAGCTGCTCAAACTGTTCCTGCTGCTCTGTGGTCGCCATGATTCCCTGATTTCACGAAGCTATTCACAGCGTATCAGCATGGGAGCGAGCGGTGTCTTGTGCCCCGGCTTCTCACATATGCGTACTGCCCTTCCAACTATCGCCCGACGGGGAACAATTGAAACATAGCGCTGCTGCTACCTCATATCACACTGTCGGTGTGTATGGTAAAAGTCACATGCCAGTATTTACTATCAAAGGAAGCGCGTGTCTGCATCGTGACTTTGCCGCTCGGGGGAGCTTTGTTTGCGCGTCGTCAAAGCGATGTTGGGCACCGTTTGGCACATGCAGACGTTGAGCATCCTGCATGGATTGTGGGCGATCCTGCTACCCACATGGCATGCATGCTGCGCAGCAATGTGCCCAGACTCACTCCCACTGCGCAAACTGCCGCATGAACGCCACCTGGTTCGATGGTTCAAACGTGTTTGATGTGGGTCACAACTGCTGCTGTTGCACATGTGCTAGCTGCACGCATACACTGCCCAGGCGTCTCACCCATGCCCGGCGGGCGGCTGGCTCCCAAGGCGTGTGCAGGTGGCCCCTCCCGCAGCACTAGAGTTCCAGACGCTGTGGGAGGAGCCACCTGCGCACGCCTTGGGAGCCAGCCACGCAGCGGTGAGACGCTTGGCAGTGTATGCCTGCAGCCGCTAGCGCTGCCCCTGCCGCTGCCGCCTGCCGTGCGTGCTGCCGTGTGAGTTGCGATGCCAGCATGTCCGGCACACACCCGCCTGGCGCAGCCTCGTCCGACACACAGCCGCTCGCCACGCAGCAGCAGCACGAGTGGGCTGGGCGCTTGGGCCACGCCAACACTCGCTAGTGTCACATGAGCAGCTGGCCCTCCTGCACAAATCACACCGCCCGCTTGGACAAGGGTGAGCGTGGAACCAAGCTGAGATACCCCATGGATTGGACAACATCCAGTCCACATACATGCAGTCGGCAGTCAGCAGACAATGAGAGGTGCGGGTCCTGAACACAGTCTTGCACCGCAGCATGCCCGAAATGCATGGAAGAGGGTATGCGCAAGGTATGCGCGTTGATTATTGTTGAGTAACGCAACTGGTTACCATGGCCGCACACTTCTGCACCCCGCACTGCGTGTTCGGCCCGTACAAATATGCAATTACGCCCGCTCAGCACTGCATGTCGTGATGCAGTTCGATGCGTGTCGGCAAAACGGCAAGTTTCTCAGGGTTCAGCGCCGAGAGCACGCGGTACACATACCACGCAATGCTCCTAGCTTGGTAAGCGAACGATGAATCCGCATTGTGGATGAAAGGATAACAGGACGCGCCTAAACTGCCTGTCGTACTGTGGGCCTGCTCGGCCCTGCAACCACGTACTCACTAGTGTGCTAGCTCAGCCTACGGCTGCCTGCTTGTGGCTTTGCCAGCCAATACAACGCATATCTCTGCCACTGTACATGCGGTAGGCTATCACGATACCAGCGCACCGTGCATTCATGCTAGGTACGCTCACCTAGCGGCAACAGCCTGATGATACGCCCTGTGCTAAACCAATTGAGGGAAACATGAATGCAACACTGTACGCGGGGCTACGCTAGACAGCGATGGAGACACACAGCCACTGCTGCACACAATCTTGCGCCCCCTAACTTTTATGAATCAGTCCACCAATAGCAGCGAGAACCTCCGCCCATAGCATGGCGCAAAATGACAGTCCTGTCGACAACGCATTCGGTACTGAGTGCCTTGTCCGCTCAAATGCATCGCTAATGGATTGTGCACCAAAACGCGTGTGCATCTGAAAAAGTTCTATCTGTAACTAATTGAGCTACGCAGCCTGAAGGGTGAACCTGGAACTGCCCGCAGCACTGGTTGCCTGGGGGCCCTAGCAAGATCGCCGACGCACATGCGCATCAGCATGCGCATGGGTTGGCCCATGACGCTGCTCAGCGATGGTGGCCAGCATGCATCACCAACATACATGGAACAGGTTGTATGGACGGTCATAACTCATGAAGCAGTCACGCCAGGGAGGGCTGAGCTTCGCCACAGCTCAGGAAGTGGGTTTATTAGCACAAAGCCGATGAATTGCAGCCTCCATCAAGGGTGGTGTATTGAAGTTATACGCGCTGCTGGGTCTCTCGCTCGCAGCTTGGGACCTCCCTGGACTCCCGCCGGTAGTACCGGCGTACCGCCTTATCACGGCGAGGCGGGCGTGGGCCCATGCGCAGGCGAGCCCAAGGGCGAGGGCAGCACGGCGGACTTCTTGGGCCGGTTCTGGTTGTGCACCTCCGCCACCACCGCCGCCGCGATGGCGGCCATGCTGGAGAGCTTGAAGCCGCGCACGTCGCCCAGCACGTGCGCCTTGTCGGCCACGATCAGGTCAGCGTCCTGCGACTGCATGCAGGTAAGCGGCGCACAACCGATGGTGTAATGTACACAGCAGGACTGGAACTTCGTGTTATGAGTTAGGGGCAGTGCAGGGTGGGTGGGTGGGTGGGTGGGGAAGGTATCGCTGCGGCTCAAGGCTGGTCTGTGCAGGGCAGCGCCAGTAATGCAAGACGGTACGACAGGTGCAGTGTGTTATGGTGAAGATCAGGCGCCTAGCGTCGGTGGCATTACAAATTTTAATGTAGGCCTCATGGCCCTCATGGCCCTCACAGCCCACGCCCACGCGCTGACCCAAAAGCACACGTGCGCATGCCTGGAACCTGCCAACACACGTGGAGTCACTGGAGATGATACTCCTGGAGCGCGTACATTGCGTGAATCGGCAAGCCCCTGCTGCCGTCCTTGGCGAAGGTCTCTCACTAACCTTCTCAAGCGCGTCAAAGTACGCAGGCCGCAGCTGCCATGTGGCGGACAGCAGGTTCTGGTTGAAGTCGAATGCGTAGCGGGCCATGGGCAGATCGTTGGGGTCAAACCTGCACGCATGCATGCATGCGGGCAGGTACATATTCAAGGATCAAAAGGGCAAGCCGTTTGCCAGGCGTAACGAGCGCAACGCATGCGGGCCATTGCCATGCTGAGGATGTGAGGATCAGGCCGGACGCAGGTAACGAGTAATGGGATGGTGCAATAAGGCCGCTTGTTGTGCATCAGCTGACGGCATCTCATCCATTGAGCTGCTGCCGCTCAAGCCACATTGTGTTCCAAAGGGGTCAGATTATTTGACCAGCAACGGTGAGTCAGCTCTGATTAATGCTGATTTTTGCATTTGTTGCTGCTAGCTGCTCCCGCAGCTTCCCCCCCCCGCCCCCCACACACACACGCGCGCGGCGCTCACCCAAACGGGTCTTCCATCTCCGTCGCCACCTCGTTGAGGGACCAGTACGTCGTCACAATCATCCCTGGCAGCACCACCAGGCCAAAAGCAACAAGCACATGAGTCACAGTGCATTCCTGCTTGCACGCTCCACATCACACAGCATGGCATGGTTTCGGGGCCGCCAGGAGGCAGTTGAACAAGGTGCTGTAGGGGCTAGGGCGACAGACGAATTGTACAATCACTTAATCGGAGGATGACAAGGAGGAGAGGCACAGGGGCAAAGGTCTCAGCGCGCTTATG
The DNA here is from genome assembly GCA_001662385.1 of Chlamydomonas asymmetrica. Lineage (NCBI taxonomy): Eukaryota > Viridiplantae > Chlorophyta > Chlorophyceae > Chlamydomonadales > Chlamydomonadaceae > Chlamydomonas > Chlamydomonas asymmetrica. The sequence continues at coordinate 8,527 of BDDA01001394.1, read as the reverse complement.
CAGCATGGCAGCACAGCCGCTGGTCGTAGTGCACAACGGGCCTTTCCAGCGTGTGAGCTTCGGGTATGCATTACGCCGCATGTTACGCCGTACTGCGTGCGTGCTGCTCGCACCGCTGGATCTCACATGTGAGCAGGATGCCGATCCATATCTCCTTGATGAATGCTACCACAACAAACGGCAGCGTGGCGGCCATCATGACCAGGAACGCCAACACCACTTGTGCCCAGGGGAAGGGGAAGGGCGTCGTGGCCAGCTTGCTGCACTCAGAGGCAGGCATTCATGGACAGGGCACAAGGTGGCATCAGCCGGCATCGCAACGACACCTCCCGCCACAGTGCAGTTAGGTCGTTCGCCTCGGCCGCACAACCCTCCTCCCATCACCGCCACTCAGCGCCATTCACGCGCACACACACACATGCACATGCACATACCCAGCCCAGGGGTGGGGGGGCGAAAACACGTATGCGCACTGGCAGTCTGGCAGCATACGCCACTGCAGGGCGCTTGCATCCCCTACACGGCACAGACATCCCTCACAGGCTCGCAAGCTCTCAGCAGCGGCAGTTAGGTGCCACCAGCGGCCATGCGTGTGTTGGCCGGGCTGCTCCTTTGATGTTGAGAGCCGATGCTCATGGTGCGATGTACAGTTGCATGGGGGGAGGGGGAGGGGGGGAGGGAGGCGCAGGGACTCACGTGGCCTGTCCGAATGCCGCCATGGCCTCCTCCAGGGGGGAGCGCACGCCCGCCACGATGGGCGGCGGCACCTTGAGGCCCCCGTTGGCGAGGTGCGAGAAGAGCATGCGGTTGATGAGCGCGTACACCGCGAAGCACCGCGTGCCGGCCAGCAGGCTGGGTTTGCCTGCGCGCATGCAGCAATCCAGCAAATCAGCAATCTCTGAATGGCAGTCTTCCACAACCGCCGGGTGGGCATACATATGCGCCGTGAAGGACTCCCTGGGGGGGGGGGGTTAGGGCTCGGGGCGCTGACCCACGAGTATCGTACATGACACAATACGCGGTTGACGCATGCAGCTGGTAAATCACGGGCTGCCAATTTTTGCATCCCATGGGCTGAGGCCAGCGTCTGCACACGGTGGGAGCTACCGTATGCGCCAAAACTGCAGCCACTGCATGCCACATGGACCCAGCTGACTCCCACCTTGTGCCTCCGGCATGGGTGCGACCAGCACTTTGCGCTCCTCGTCGCTGATGCCGCCAACGATGGGCATCTCATGCGGCCTGCAGGCAACAACAACCAGACCGCGAGGGCGCAGCAGCCTGGGTTTTGCATGTGGTTGCAGCTTATGCATCCTTGCTAAGAATTCTCATCACTACCAGGCTTCGCAGGGGCTGTGTATGTGCAAATTTTGATGTGTGCCAACAGCAGGCGGACCATCGATCCTGGCACACTGTGTCATTTCACACGTGGAACGAGCAGTTGCAAGCAACTCACTGTTCGGACGTTTCTAAACTCTCAAAGATATCCGCCAAGCAGAACATCTTCACAACGAAAACCTCCACACGCTTCCACCCTGTCCAAGCATGGCAATACAACGACACGGTGGTACGTTAAGGCCCGCGCCCAACCATGGACCTTCACCAGTCAACCGGAACCACTGGGGGTGCAGCCACACACCTTTGACATACTCTGACGCATCCTGCACATCGACAGCGAACGCACAAGAACGCACATGTTAACGCTTCCCTGACGCCTAAGCACTGACTACATAGATGAGTCAGGGATGGTGGCCTTGCGGTCGGCGCTAAGCTGGCGCGACACATATCTGAAGGAAGCTCACCAAGACAGGAGGCTTCGCCGTAACCTGGTGCTCGTACAGTGACTTGTCGTCCAGCACAAAATCCTTGCGTAAGTGTCGCAGCATCAGCGCAAAAAGCAAGCTGATATGGTGTCGCAAGGCCATATGGAACCTGCGGGCATGACATACATGGCCATCAGAATTCACAGGGGTGTGCTCCCCAACCTCAGCGGTTCACTGTTTTCTTTTCAGCATAAGCGGTCTGCCTCGGCTTGCAGATGACGAGAGCGTTGCAGGTGCACACACCTGAATGTGGCACGCTTCTGCTCGTCTGTCAAAGCGTTAGGGTCCGCTGCACCCCCAAAGGCGTCCATCGCAAGTGTCTGCACAGTGAAATATGTGAGCCTGCCCATGACGATTTGCAACTGGGTTCGCGCCTCCCAGAAGCGATTGTACGCGAGGGAGGACCTGTCAGGAGGTGACAGGTGCGACGGATGAGAATAGAGATTCCAGCCGTTAGAACAAAATCCAAGAGCAATTGCCTGACACTCTACGTAAAACGCTCTGCTTGCAGCGGGCAGCTTGCAAGCGCGTGCTGCCTTCACAAAGCAAGCACGCCCATACCTGAACACCAGAGCGAAGCCCACGACAAAGGCAAATATCTGATACCTGCAAGTGTAAGTTCATTATCGGGGCAGCCAGTTAGCCAAGTCGCTTCAGAACATTTCGCCCGCAAGGCTTAGGAAGGGGACTGCGTTGGCACCAAGTGCGTCTCACATGAAAGGGTTGCTCAAGGCCTCCGTTTCATGCGGGCTGCCATAGTAGTATAGTATGGCAGTCGCCCCTCCTGCACATAGCAGCAGTCAGAATACAGGGCAGATTAGCATTCGGGCCCGAACGAGGCCATGAAGCGTGCTGCACGTATGACTCGGAACGTGGAACTCCAAACACAATGAGGCCTTCAATGCCGTGCAGCACGGTCGCAAGCTTGCAGGCGGACATCTGTAGAAGCAGTCAGAAGTCAAGGTGAGCCGGTCCGCCTACCCGTCAGCCCGCCGAAGAGGATTGCCCGCGGAAAGGCCGAGCCATACGCTCGAGAAAGAAGAGGGAGACTCCAGAAAGCAGTCGAATATACGATCATGACTGTAAACTAGGCTGCGTGCCTGTAGTGTGGCAAGGGTTTGGGCGATGGTCACGCTTCTCGGGGTGGGTGTTTAACACCGCGCTTGCGGTATGTAATACTGTGCCTTCAGTATGGATGTCCAAGCCTGGTGTTTCCCGGTTGCGTACAGTATTTATGACCCAAACAGTAGTGCTGTGTTCACTAGGTCACGATACTCAACCAGCCAGGCACCCCAACATCCCCTGAGCAATCTCATCAACATCCCGCAGTGGCGGACAAGATGGCATGCATGCAGAATGCCAATACAGGGATGGTTCACAAGCACAGGGTGACATTGCCTTGCAGGGGTATGCCCTTACGCCTTGTGACGGGAGGGCCCGTGGCGTGACCAACCTCCACCCAAGTCTGTTGCGGACATGGGAAGCATGTACAATCAAAGGTCATGTGACCCGGGTGCAGCCTCGCCCAGGTGGCTGAGGGAGGGGGGCATGCATTACAAGGGGTCCGGGGGGGACCACAGCGTGCACGTGGATGGGACAGGTCAGGCCTGGCTAGGCTGACACAACGTGGCTCAAACATTCACGCATTCCTAGCACGCCATGCGTGCATAAACTGAGGTGCAGGTTTGTGCGCCTACGAGCCCCGGAGGGTGTGCCAATGCAGAGCTCTGGGTTGCACCTCTCTTGCTGAGCGTGCTTGCCACGCACCTTCCTATGCGGCATCCGTGCGCTGTTGCCTCGCCGCATCCCTTGCGGCGTCTATGCGTAGTGACTGTGACGCAGCCGCTGCGCAAGCCTGCAGTACAAAGCTGTGGCATGCACGCAGGTTGCATTTTGGTAGGGACTACCAGACCTGCTTTGTGGACGCTTGGGGCATCACATGGGGCATCACACATGTTCAGGAAGACAAGTCAAGGCAACCGCTTAAACTTGATTCAACATGTTCCTGCTGCAAAGAATTTGTTGTGGGAAAGCAACCTGGAAGGGTGTCATCACTCAGCCTCAGGCTAACAAGCCTGTGCGTGCACACAAGCAGAGCATGCATGTGCGCCACACGCGCAGTAGCTTGCACCCTTGCAAGAGGCGGCGTGCATGCAGGCCTGCTGTAGACATGTGAACATACACGGGCAACATACACGGATGCGGACCCGCTTGGCCAGGCCGGTCATGGCCGGTAAAATGCATGCAAGCATGTGCACACGCACTTGCATGCATTCGGTCAGTGCTGATGTCGGCGCTTGGCACGCCCTCCTGCCCCTCCTGCCAATACGATGTAGCGTTCATCGCATGCATGCCAGCATCGCCGCGCGTCTGTGACGCGAAATCGACACACAACGTGTCCAGCTCGGCACGAAGCGTCACGCACGCAGCGTAGCACGTGCCGTACTGCAGGCGTAAGCGGGTGTCGTGCGAGTCAGTAGCCAGGACACGACAGCCAGAAACACAACTGAGGTGAAGAATACAGAATGAATGAATGATGGGTAGGGATGCACCGCTTTAGGAGGGCCGACCATACTGAACATGTGAAAGTGCAGTGGTCCTGTAGTACAGCGCCTGGTAAACGTCTGGTAAGGCGTTCAACCTCGGCAAACTATCAGCAAGGGCACATATGAGGGGACATTAAAGGCGCAGAGGTTATCAACGGCAAGCTTTCCGTGTTGCTCTTCAGACGAATGGGCGCTACATAGGTTGTCCTCCGCTGATGTGGCGCCCATACCTGTTGACAGTAGCGCTTGCCCTTGCCCTCCTGTCAACCAACCATCAATTAATAGCCGGAGCCGTGCCATCGGACTTTGGCTCCTGCTTGGACCGAACGAAAGCAGCTGTCTTGGATGCCCGCCACTGCACGCTAAACCAAACCGACAACAACGATAATAATGAGGGTGTGACCTGGCGCAGCTCTATTCGCCTGGAGCTGGCAGCAGCGTTTTACAGATGCATCATGTCAGCAAATGTAACAGAGGTAGGTCAGGGCAGGGTTCGGGAGACCCGCCGCTCAAAAAGCGCTTGCTCTGTCACTCTGTGTCGACACGTTGCATCATGATGGGATAACCTACCTGCAGCCGTGACAGCTGTTGTTTCGTCAAAAGCCACCACTCTGGTTACTGTTTTCTGTGCAGGACGGAGGGCAGGCAGCTGGCGGTGTGGCTGCGGCTCGCAGCGTTCGCGTCTTCGCTGTTCAATCACAGGTATTCAGCGCCATGAAGGCGATAGCACACAAGTTCAGCAATGGCACAGGTATACTAGTGGACTTCGAGCTCCTGTCGATGGTGAGTGCCACAAGCTCATCCCAGCTTTCCTGCGTGCCACACGCCAAGCACCACTGGACAGCACAAGCTGCGTTTTGCACCGAGGGCAAGAATCCTTGTGTTCATGTCAGCCTTCGCCACTGCTGACTTGTGCAGTACCATTGTATGTCGATGCCGTCCTAGTCCTTGTGCGCAATGGTAGCGGCACTGGAACTTCACCGTGCAACGCTCCGGAACAACAGTGGCATCGCTGAAAGTGTTACTGAGACTGCCTGCCCTGTGCTTGCTCCTGCACTGCTGAGCAGACGGACTACACTGCCGCCAGACCGGGTTTGTTAAGCGACCCATATCCTCCAGGGCGGAACCGCTCATATGACGCAATTGTTGTGACACCCTCGGCCATGTTTGAGGCTGCATACGCGGGCAAGCTCCTAGACTTGACAGGGCTTGTGCCTGATGACCGGCAGTTGCAGTGGTCGGACTTCGGCACCAGCGTCCGCCAGGCAAGCAAAGCTTTGCTTATGAGTTATGGGCACGCTTGCTTGCTTTCTGAGTACGCCAGCAGGCATCAGGCGGTGTTAGCGGTTTGGCTCGCTAGCTGAGCGCATTCCTTGATCAACTTGTATGGGCATTCCGGCATTGCATGCACTGACAGTGGCATCTCCATGTCACGCCTAGCAATGTTCTGTCCGCACATCGCAGGGCATCGTCGTGTATGATGACAAGGTTGTGGCGCTGCCGATCACGTCATCCATCACATTCCTGTACTACCACCGGCCCTTCTTTGAGGAGCACGGCCTGGCTGTACCGCAAACCTGGGAGGAGATGGCTGACCTGGCGGAGAAATACAACGGGACGAGGGACGGCCTATGGGGCGCATGCCTATCAACGCCCGGTAAAGCAGTGATGGCAAGGTCATTGTTGTTTACAATTCCCGATTGACTTGAACCAGTACGTTTACTGCGTTTACTGCTTTGGAGCCTGCATGACAACGTTGACGCGGTCCATGCACATGACGCCATCTTCACGGCGCTTGGCTTGGTGCCAGCCGACTGTCACTTGTCAGCAAAGTGCTGCTGCTCGCCGCAAAACGAACTGCAGCGTGTTGGGGTTGGCCAACATGCATGCTCAAGCTCACTCGCTAAACAGCCAGCTGAGTTGCTGCGCTTGCACATGGCGTTGGCGTGTGCACTGTGCAGCTTGCGGCTCCGAGTCCATCTACATGCGCACGGTCATGTCGGCGTACTTCCAGACGCACGGCCCCAGCCAGGGCATGTACTGGGACTCAGCCACAGGGGACTTCCTGATGGACACGCCCGCCATGGAGGCCGCCATGAGGGTGCGTGTGCCGATTCATCCACGCCTTGATTGCCCCACATTCCTATCACAGGAGTCAACGCGAGCTGTCCGCCAGGGCAATGTGCATTGCTATGCTCTTGCACCGCTTTCTTCTTTTCACCCTGCATGCGTGCTGAAACTTGTTTGGCCGCCGCATGAGTCAATTGACTTTTCCCACGAGACCCATCTGCAGGCGATGACAACATGGCATGCTTTGTTGCCATGCACGAGCGATAGCATGCACCTGCTGGGGCGCCCGTCCGCCCATGCGGCAAGTGCAGGTGTTCCAGCGCCTGCGGCGCGTGTCGCCGCCAGCTATCACCACCTGCCAGATCAACCCCGCCTACCTCACCGGCGACTGCCTGATGGCAATCAACGCAGGCTACAACTTCAAGGTGATAGCCAGTGCCTGGGAATGCTAGCTGCCGCATTGCGGCTGATCCGTCACGCGTCAGGTCACGTGTGCTGTGAAGCCTTTGAGCTGACTAGATCATGCTGTACGGTGGCTTCTTGGCCTCAATGTGGTGTCCACTTCTACCATGTGATAGAAAGCATAGAGGCAGTGCTGCCAGCAATGCCCGCTTGCAGTGCCCTGCTCTGCCAGCCAGCCGCTGCCTTAAACACATCTGTGTTGGTTCCATGTCTGTTTGCGCTTGCAGGCGGGCAACATGGGCACCTACCCCATTCCCAACTCCACCGTCATGCGCGGCCACATGGGCATAGCGCTGATGCCGGGATCGATCAGCGTGCTGGACCGCGCAACACGCACCATGGTGCCGTGCGATGAGCGCCGCTGCCCGCTGGCGCAGGGGCAAGCCAGGGATGCGGTGAGACTGTTACGTTGCAATGCCGCACAAGCCAGCTAGCCAGCCAGCGGCCACTTGATTTGCACCCTATTGTGCCACGTAATGGTGTCACATCTAAACATCTTGCATGAGTGTTGTGTCGTCCGCATGGATCGTGTGCGGTATGCTACATGATGCACGCTGGTTAAGCATAGAGGGCCGCGCATGCAGCCGGTCAAGCACGCAGCGGTGACAATCAACATGCATGAGAAGGTCAGGACCCCAGCAGTGTTGAGTGCCATGAAGTGGTTGACACCCACCCACCAGCGTTGTGATGAGCGCCTTACGAGTATCCACACAGCTGTATTGTTGCAGTGTATTGCACATTTGTACTGGTGGGTATTGGCCTAGTCCGGCCTGCTGGCTGCTGCGGAAGCCCATCGCGGGGTTCAATGCATGAAAAGTGGTGGCTGGCACTGCTGTGCAGGCGGGTGTGCTGCGGCCGGTCAACCGGCCCATCATCAACTACGGCCTGCTGGTGTTGCTCAACCCGCTGTCCCCCCCGGAGTACCAATTCCTCACGTGAGTGCAGGCATGCATGTGCCCACACTGCGGTGCGTATGTATGTTGTATGTGACATCAGGAGCGTGTCGGCCAAAGGGCCCATGCTCCCCCCAGATGGGGACCAGAAGACAAGGATCGGCTTAACAGCCTAGGCACATGGCGTGCCGAAGAGCCACAGGGGCTCATGCTGCGGCACGGGAGTGGTGTGTGTGAGGCTGTGAGGTGTTGGCGTGTGTCACCAGGCACATAATGGACGCTGATCAGCAATGCGTTTGGGTTTCATGGCTGGCATGCAACCCTAGCATGATCAGGTGCTGATGACCAGGCCTACACCAGTGGTGGATGCAACGGCGACTGCCCATGCAGGAACAGCTCTATCCCAACAAGCATCTACATGGCACGGCACGTATGGATGTGGCGTTATTGAGCATGCCACCTATGGCCTATGCGATTGAATGGATATGGATGCATGCATGCCCCTACCTAATCCTGCATCCGCTCTTCCTCTCACACCTGATGATGATCGGCCCGGTCCACCTTCCACGCATTGTCAGCAACCTCGTGCATCCTATGCCCGTGTGCCTTCCGCAACCCGCGGTATGTGTGCTTCGGGTGCACCCATCCCTGGTGCAGGTACAACCTCTTCAGCTTCATGATGTCGCCGCAAGTCATAGGCGCCCAGGGTGAGGGGGGTGTAGGGGGGGCATAA